>JAKCPI010031219.1:0-87322 GCA_023213315.1 Euborellia annulipes
TTAATAATGTCAAAAGGCCAATTAGTAGAAAAATATCTATTATTTAAATTCTATTATTAAAATACTAATTATTAATTAATTTTATTGAAAATAATAATTTTTAATTGTCTCCAGGCTGACGCATTTCCTGGACAACTCTCTTACGTATATCCCATGATTAAAGTTTTCTTATGAGGCACTGTCTCCTCTGAGTATCCACTCAGTAATGTTTCTATTCCTCAAACCTCTCCCTGGACTGTTATTTCTTATTTTGGTCTTTTTATTGATGTTTCCATTGAGGAGCAAGTTGTCTCGCTATAATTTCTTTCAAATTTTAAATATTTTCCTATTTCTTCTATACAAATCAAATTCGCGCCCCTCGAGTATTCGTACTTTACTGATGTACTTTTTTTTAGTTTTTTACAATTTTATAAAAAAAGACCGAGCTCCGGCTCGGTCACCCCGGAACTATCTTATATGTATACAACTCATATGTTTATATTCTAAAAACTAAAAAGAGTTAAATAAGATAATATAAAAAAATCACACCTTCGGTAATCGAAAGTTGTGTTCTGTGCTTGTCACTCCAGATTTTTCGTGTCGACATATATTTAGTTTTCGCCAATATATTAGAATTTTTTTTGTAAACACTCACACTTTTTTTTCTCCGGCCACCCAGGCCATATAAGACTTTACGATAACCGTTATATACATGTATGTTTTTGAACTTTTCACCCCTCTAGACCTACAGAAGAAATGTTAAGGCTAAAATATTCCTTTTCATCCCCCCAAATTCAATTAATGGTCCTAAAATTAACAAAAGAGGGCCAAAAGGGTACGGAGGTCTTTTTGAAGGGATCATCTCGAGGCTTTTATTTGATTTTTACATATTTGTTTTCCTTGCAAGGTCTTTGCTCTGGCATTTCCATTTTTTTACGTTAATCATTTCTGGGATTTTTCTTCTCCTTATATTATTAACGCTGAGTGAGTGACTCATCGGATGACCTTTTTTCTTCCCTCGGTCCTTTTCCTGGCTGTCACTCTGTTCTGTTGTCCACGTTAAATGTAGATGGAATGTATAATCAGGTGAAAAGCGAAAGTCGAAAAGCCCCCCTCGGGGGGGGGGGGGGGGGCTCCTTAACATGGGTTGGACATCGGGAAACAATTACTCTTACTTCCTATTCATTAATTGTCCTAGGACATTGGCAATGATGGAAACAAACGTCGGGTTTGATAAAATTTAAGCGGATATGTGTCTGTGAGCTTTTTTTTTTTATTATCGTTGAGACTTCAAAAAAACTCGAGCAATCAATGATGACACACTTCAAATGGCCAATTCAAATATTTTTAGCTCCTTGTAGAGTGAAAAAAAAAGAAAAAGAAAAATCTGGAGTGACTGGTCGTACAGCCATGGGCGTAACTAGACTCCCATGCCCTCCTCCCTAGTTACGCCCTTATTCCATCCATCTCTTGCTGCTTGTCACAGCAGAATTTTGGTTTCAACTTCAAATTTCTATTGCAATAGTTGCGGCCTAGATTGCATTTTATGCCCAACTTGTAAGCAAAACGTCTTGGTCATAAAATTTCCTTGACTTTGATGAGCAATTTGTTTATAATTTCGTTAATAGGCCTGATTGCACCAATGTTAACGTTAAAGAACTATAGAATGTCGTAAATAAATGCTTTTTATTTCGATTTTTCTAAATTTTCGCTTCACTTTGCACCTTCGATTGGGCTGAAACTTTTTATTTCTAAGTAATTTATCTAATAAGGGACAACGCCTCAAAAAAAATCTAAATAACTCAAAATTAGAACCGCTTTAGAGCATATTTGCTATGGAAATTTAATTTCAAATTCTAGAGGCGATGGGGCAAAGCAGATCGCATTTTTGCCCCCCCCCCCCGCCCCCCGCCGTCTTTTTTGTTCTCCTGTGTTATCTGCACGTGACGTCACTTGTCATTTGGTCAGAACCTCCGGAGACCTTTCTCTTCTTCTTCTAGACGGAAGTGTTCGTTGCGTAATAGATATTGAGGGCCAAATTGAAAATTCGATCACGTTCCTTGGCTAAAATTGATTTTCATTTTTGAATCGGATTCAAAGGGAAAAACATTTGCCTCAGCTCTTTAGGAAATTCATCTTGTGACTCATGGATTATTACGTCAAGACTCGGCGCTTCTAACGGCGATTTTGAATAAATTACCAGAAGAATTCTCTCTGTGTATTTGGAAATTGTGTGTAAAAATTAGTATAATTTATAGCAACTAGTAGAGGCCTTCGAAAAGTCTTCTTTGGCAAAGTACCATTGATCCTGTCCTAAATAAAAGTGCAAAGCACAAATATAGTAATAAGAAACTATTTATTAACTTTGCCGACAACCAACTGAAGGTTAGATGGTTAAATATTAATATATTCACAAAAAAAAGAATCTCTGGGAATATTTTGGAATGATTTCTCAGGCTGACCAGCAGTCTGGGTGTTACGGGGGGGGGGGGGTCCGCCCCCCAGCCAAATTGCCTAGTTACGCCCATGCTGGTCAGAATATATTCCCCTCTTCTCCGCAGGCGCGTTATTTAAGATTAACTATGTAGCCAATAGAGAGGAAGTGATGTAATTTCACGGGGCGCCGGTAGATGGCTACGGCCGGCCAGAGGCTTGAGGAGTGTGTCTTTGGATTTGGATTTTATGAGGTTCTAGTCGCAAAGCCCGGCTTCTTTGGGATATTTCTTGTTGCAATGCAAGTGTTAAGGAAGGCTCTTGAATTCAAGCGAGGCGAGGCTACGGGGCACAGCACAAAACTGTTTGAAGGGTCACTTGCATCTATGCATGCTCCCTTCTTTTTACACCCGCCCCCAGTCCGTAGTCATATAACCAGAAAGCTGACTCACAGAGCAACTGCCCGCCTCGCTAATTTGGCCAATTTGTCGATTTTGTGTTCCCATATTGAAGAAATTGGATTATAATTAATTTTCCAAAATATTTAACATGTTAAGAGATTCAAATTATTACTACGTTACTCCCTGGCCCATGTACTATATGGGTACTTAATTTCAAATAAATTAATTCAAAATGGTGAATTTCTATAGAACATATACATACGTTTTTCCCATATCATTTTTATATATTTAGAGGATTGGTTGCTCTTCCCGAGCCACCCGACCCACAACCTTTGACAGATGCCGGGTGTGCAGCTCCTTCTCAGCCACCTGGGCAGTTCCTCGGTGGGTGTGGTGTGAGTTTTTGAATTATTTGGGGCAAGCAAGTCGTGTTGAGACTTCGGACTCTGTAATCCACAGCTTCGCCGCTTGCCTTCTCTTTAATTTGAACAAATGCTCCAGCGTCCACACGATACCGATACTGTTTGACCTTTCGGAGGGGCCGTTTTAATAAAGAAAAGAAAAAAAAAGAAATTCTTTAAGCACATACTCTATTTGATTAGTTTAAATAAAGTTGATTTCAAAATAAGTGGACCGAGACCGCTATCAAGCTATCAATATTTTCCAAAAAAAAAAAAAGAAAATAAATTTTAATATCATATTAAAGTTTTTCGAAACTTTCTAAAATTAATTTTTTTTGTTTCAGATGAGTCATTTGTTTAACATGTTTACAAAACAAGTGCAAGAATATTGCGACTCGCAAAGCATGCCAGGTAAACACAATTTTTACTTTTTTTTTTTTTAATCTTCACGAAAAAACGTCGGCAACAAAATATTGAACATTTTAATCTAATTTCTATGAAAATTCAGCATTTTGTACAATCAGGTAGTTAGGCATAGAGAACATAGATAGGCCTTTTGTTAGTTAATAACACAAGAAATCTGCTTAGTGCATTTTCTCATTCTGAATTCATATATGTAGTTAGAATTTTTCCATCAGGCACAGAAATTCAATCCGCCACTGCCCGTAGAAATATGCAGATATTTACAATACACCGAACAGATTGGCCCTCAGAAAACTCTTGCCCATTTTTGTCACCAGCTCCTGTTCCGTACTGTCCGAAACTAAATATATGTTGACACAAAAAATCTGGCGTGACAAGCACAGAACACAACTTCCCTTCAGTAAAAGAAAGTTGTATGCTGTGCAGCCAGTCACACCATATTTTCGGCCGTGACGATACGAATTATCGTGATTCTACTGTATAAATAATGCCTTTATTAAGTCGCTGAGTTCACAAAACCTACCTTATACATCAGATTGCAAAAGATATGGGAAAAAACCCATGGCGTAACGTATACCCCCCCCCCCCACGGGGATAAAAAATTGTATCTCCTCAGGGCTCCGATAAACAGGGAAAAATTTAATGAAAGGGCCCGGGCCCTCAGGGTTCAGGGAGGTTCGGTGTTTTAAAAATATTTTTTGTAAGGTCCAATGTAATAATGGGGCCCGAAATAAAGGTTGCGGGGGGGGGGGGCAGCTAAAAAACGTTACGCCACTAGAAAAAACTTACTTATGTTTTTTATTTAAAATATTTCCTTGATTTATTTAAAAGAAAGTCGATTACATGTCATTTTATTCTTTTCCAGATTGCAACAAAGTGTTGTTGGTGTATGGATTAACAAATTTGGCCAAAATGGAAGACGAGAGTTTAGATAAAATGGATCCGTATCAACGAGGAGCAAACGGAATCAGTAAGCATTTCCTATTAGAATAGACCCTACACTCTGTTCACAATAAAAATGTCCATGTGGGGCAAATTCAATTATGGGAAGTTGAAGAACATTCTTATAATAATATTAGAATCGATTTTGAGTAAAAAAAAAAAAAATCGAAACTTCTTATCTCTAAGAGACCCTCTGTATCCTGTTTAATGGGTGTCTTCTTTCTCAAACACATCTCCAATCAACATTAAAGTGTTTAGTAGTCGCGACGCTGCTTAAAGTTTTCCCCGGAATCCCATTACGGTTGGCATCCACCAGGGAAGCGCTGCTCGCCATCGTCTGTATGGGTGTTATCATCACTCTGTATCTTGAGAGACCCCACCCGTGGCGCCAACGTCGATGATGTAGTGCTGACTGAAGAAACTCCCGGCAAACTAGGAAATTCCGTCAAAACGGTCTGAGATTTAACCCACGCAAGAACGAATACTTTCAACAAACTGCAGATCAACTTAAACTTGATGGCCAGGCGCTTCCTAAATGCCGCCAACTCGGATGGGTTGCCGAGCGTATAAATGCCCGAATCCTTTGGATGTCGATTTGTTTGAAGTCGTGAGGTCGGTTGCTCTGTATTCAACCGATCATCGGCCTCCACGAAGAGAAGCGATCTGCACTGCTTGTTATGGAGGTTCGCCGCGGGAATAAAGGGAATAAAGGCGAGGATAGAAGAACAAGTGTAAAAATAGTTAGTTCTTACTCAAATGATTTCCTTAAGAATTCAAAATATCTGGGGGAGGGGGGGGGGGCTATGGGGACTAGAGCCCCCCCCCCCCCCCTCCCCAGCAAATTCTTATTTCTGGAAGGATACGGGAAAAATTTCTCCTCAGTTGTTGCAGATAATTGAAAAGTCAAAACGCACCCTTTGTTCTTTATCCAGGCTGAGGCAAAGCAAATCTATTAAATATTAAAAGTTGTAGAAAATAAGGCATATGTGTTTCCTCTTTGTCGTTGGAACATACCTGGTACAACGGGAAGTTGACGAGGGCTGGATCTCGAACCTGAAGATCTCTGGGTCATTTTTGTCAAAAACATATAAATTTAATACGTGGATGTAGTCAATAAAATTCTGCATCTTTCGAAACAAATGAATTTTTTTAATTAAGTTTTTATATATTAAGAATGATTGATGATTGATGATTGATGGCATAATTGTTAAAACAATCATTGAACTTGAGATTGCCATGTATTATCATTTATAAGATTGGAAAACAAATGTATCTCTGCAACTGTAATTTATGATGTTTAGGCCTGAAGATGGCATTGGAAAAAGCCGAAACCGGTTGCCTCAGCCTGAACAAAGAACAAAGGGCGCGTTTTGTCTTTTCAATATGTGGGGGGGGGGGGCTGTGCCTTCGGTAATCGAAAGATGTGTACTGTGCTTGTCACACCAGATTTTTTGTGTCGACATGTATTTAGTTTCCGACAGCACCGTTCATTCGATTTTCAAGATGTACAATTTATAAGTATGGGAAAATATTTATATTTTGTTACCATGGCAACCATTTCTCCTATCCTTCCCTATGAAATACAAGAGTAAAGTGGTCTTCAGAAGATTTCAATCGCAAAATGAGAATATACATTTTAAAGAGCATCTAAAAAATAATTGATTTTTGAATTTAAAAAAAAATCGTTGGAGCAAATTTTGAGAAAATCGAAAAAAACTGAAAAAGTACATCAGTAAAGTACTAGTACTCTTTGGCCGATTTTGATTAAAAGCTTATTTTTCCGGTCCCGGGGGGTGTTTAACTTAAATATAAAATTTCAACCTCGTAGCTCAATTCCTTCATGCTTAAAATTGAACACACACCCACACACACACCCACACCCCACACACACACACACACAGACAGACCATGTCGCGAAAACCACTTTTTTGGATTCAGGGGACCTCAAAACGTGAAGATCCATCAAAATCTCGACATCGAATTTTTGACATGAATCCAATACTTTCTCTCTATATATATATTACATATATACATAGGTAAGAGAAAGTAAAAATTTAATTTGTGATTAAAAAAAAAAGGAGAAAATCGATCTAGAAAAGTTAAAAGAAGAGAGCTTTAGAAAAATGCGACAAAAACAAGAATGTATTAAAATTACATTTTTTGCTATATTGTTTTCGTTAGAAATTAATATTTTAAAAACAATGTGGAGGAAGGCCGTAATAGCCCCCGAGTTTGGCGTAGTAAGTAGCGTGCCTACCTCCTATACCAAACGTCGCGGGTTCGGACCCAGGCAGTCCGATGATTTTATTTAAGCCATTTTGGATACCAGATGGCTTAAATAGAAATAGCTAAATATTTTTCGAGATCTATTATTTGAATAAGATAATAGTATTCAAAATACCTCGATTCGGACTTTAACTGAGTCATAGATATATTTAATATAATGATGTTTGGCCTCATCAATAAAAAACACTCACATGTCTTGTTAAATATATCTATGACTCAGTTAAAGTCCGAATCGAGGTATTTTGAATACTATTATCTTATTCAAATAATAGATCTCGAAAAATATTTAGCTATAACTTAACCCCGCTGCCCTCTGGGCTTGCTGCTTACAGTAGTGTGTTAGAGCAGATCCAGATATCTGTCCCTCTACTGGTTAACCAAGCGGCGCATAAGTGGAAAATTTTTCTTTAAAGTTTTTCACCTATTCGTTACGAGTTAGTAACTTGCGCGACTAACTGCAATAAGGGGAAGTGAGTTTTATTGGTGCAGGTCGAGGGTCCGGTGGCCTGGTGCAATGGATAGCACGCCTATGCCCCGGAAAGGCGGAGATCCTGGGTTCGATTCCCGGGGGCCATGGGATGTTTGGCCTCACCAATAAAAAACACTCACATGTCTTGTTAAATTTAAATAGAAATGCCTGAACCCACAATATATATATTATACTTACAACGGTTATCGTCTAAAGTCTTAAATGGCCTGAGTTGCCAAAAAGACTGTGTGAATGTGTGTGTGAGTGGAGTGTGAATGAGAAAAAAATGTGAATGTTTAAAAAAAAAAAAAAAAAAAGGCCGTAATACAGATTAAAGACGAAATGAAACAAGACTTCTATCGGCCCGAATTATTTATTTCTCCTCTGTCGACGTTTCGGGGACTAAACGTCACCCATCTTCAGGACAAAGGTGTTAAAAGATTATTTTCTCTGCCTCCTTCAGTTGTTAAGTAAGTTAGACTGTTAGTATACTTAATACTATACAGATTCCTCTGCTTGTATATTTCCTGAGCCACCATCAGAGTCAATCTGTATAGTATTAAGTATACTAACAATCTAACTTACTTAACAACTGAAGGAGGCAGAGAAAATAATCTTTTAACACCTTTGTCCTGAAGATGGGTGACGTTTAGTCCCCGAAACGTCGACAGAGGAGAAATATATAATTCGGGCCGATTTCATTTCGTCTTTAAATTAATATTTTAGTTAGAAAAAACTTTTTTTAAATTTTCTAATACGTTGGCCTCTACGGTATAACTAACAAGTATTGAGCATTGAAAGCGATTTGGTGGTCAATTAATAATTCTTAATATTTATTGAAAATAATCTTCCTAGAGCCCTGCACGGGCCGATTTTTTTTTGGCCCGTGCCCGTATTTTTATTTGACTACCCGCCCGTCCCGGCCCGCGGGCTTACCCGTGCCCGTGCAGGGCTCTAAATCTTCCTTATCCAAGTAACTAATAGCACTTTGTTTTTTGTTTTGTTTTTTAGTTTGGCAATCGATGATGAAGGGCGGGTATCACGCACAGCGACCAGCCAACAACGAGGATTACTATGCCACCGGCGTCGAAGCTATGGGTACAAAACAATATCTATTTAGCCTTCCCCCAGCAAAGTTGTTTTATTTTTTATTCACACGCAAAAGATTCGCATGTCCTCGGAAGGTCATTACACGCTCGTTTTTTTATACAATTGACTCAAAAACTAAACATCTAATAATTATATATTTAAAAAAGAAAAAATTATATTTTTCCTTTGAATAAATAGATAATAAAAATGTTGAAAGGTTTTTTGCACAAAGCAAGTGCAAATCCTCTTCGGCGTCATATCGTCGAAACGTCGCATGTGAACGACCCTTGGCACACGCTAACTAAAAATGAATGTTAAATCTTTCAGAGCCAGCCCCTGGAAGTTCGGCGAATTCGCTGGGGTCAGCCCTTGAGGCCTCGAGTCCTATAGAGCAGGTGGCGGTTCCCCCTGGCGCAGTGGCTGCTGCAAGTTACGTCATCGGCCCTATGGTGGTCAGGGTCCTGCCTGATGGACGACCTGTCCCTGGTAATATATATTATATTTTTAACCTATATGTCAAGGTTCCTATTTACATGTTTTTGTGTGTGTCTTCAGAGGACGCCCAGCGACCTTTGCCCAAGGATGAAGACGCGGAAGAGTTTACGCTGATGCGGGGATCTCCAGTTCCCAGTTTAGAACAAGTTCAAGCACCTCTAGGACCACGAGAACGTCTGGTTTTTGCATCATCCAAAACAAAAGCCTCCCCTTCAAGTGAACAGCCTTGAGAATTGTGAATGTATCCTCCGCCTCGCTTTGCCAACCACCCTCTGTACAAAGATAACTTCAAATATAGAACAGACTAGTCCATGACAGATCGATCGTTGATGGTTTGGCCTCTATTTTAAAAGAAGCTATTTAATTTATTGCTAAAATCGTATCTCCCAATATTAGTCTAAAGGCCTTGGATCTCAGATCTGCGTCCCCTTCACCTTTATTCGGGAGAATTCTTTCGTCAAAAGAAGTGGGCGAGGGAAGTGATTCCATACCTCGTCGCTCATTCAAACTTTTTCTTTAGAAAGGATATTCGAGAGATCTACAGTATAATCTGAAGATGCTCTCTAGGTATTATAACATCAGGAGAAGAGCAAATCAGATTTCGAATGGCCTTTGCACACATCTTTCTTTTAAAAGAAATTTTTAGACTAATATTGCGTGATGGCTGACGAATAAGATGAACAAATTCTAAATTAAATATTCAAATTTTCAATTATGCATTATTTTAATAAACTATAAAAGATAAGAACGAGAAGTTGGCAAAAAAAAAAGAAAAAATTCATTTGTAAATATTTATCTTTTAGTGTATATATTTATTAAAATAATTTTAAGTTTTATTTCTCTTCAAATATTCCTAATAATTAAACAAAAAAAAAAAAAAATTATCATTTCTCTTGTGATAATTTCTTGCTTTTTGTAAATAAAAAAAAAAAAAATGATGGAAATATAAATATCGATCTCACAAAACAGGGATTGGTTTAAAGGATTAAAGGATTTTGCCCATCCCTGTTGACAGAGAGGACTTGGAAGGCTGCAGTCAGATTGGTTCCGATATTTGATCATCCGAACGATTTCACCCTGACCTCGGAATCAAATTTTTTCTCTTTCCTCGCTATTTGATCGTTGCTTTTTACAAATTCCAGGATAACCCTCGCCGTTCGCAGTGGAGTAGCGAGCTTAACTCGCGCCCGGGGCACAATACCTTTTCAAAAACCATATAATATTATACAGGGGCGTATATAGAAATTTTTTCGAGGGGGGGGTCCGAACTCTAAAATTTTCCTGACTGCGGAAAATTTTTTGCACTGCAGTTAAAATCATTTTACCTTTTTTTTTTTTATAAAGGCTAAATTTTGCCGAATTTTTTCCCCTTCCTGCGGAAAAATTTTATTTTTTTTGTGGAACCATATTTTCCCATCACGCGGAAAATTTTTTTTCTCGGATATTAAAATTATTTTTTGTTTTGCGGACCATTTGGCGCCCCTTTGTGAGTAGCGCCCGGGGTATGATGACCCCCCTTGCCCCCACCTCGCTACGCCACTGGCCGTTCATTGTAGCTGAGTGAGACAAGGTGTCTCTGTTAACAGAAAAGGACTCCTGAATTAAGGATTTGCGAACATTTCTTCTCTCTCTCTCTCTCTCTATATATATGTTCTGGAAGGTTTCCGCGACCGGATGTATGCAAAGATAAGTTTTCTCGGGTTAAGTCGCGTGGGGTGCTGAGATTTACTCGACGAAGGACCTGCACCTCCGGCTCGCAGTCAGTTGCTCTCGGCCTGGGGAGTAGGCAGGTTGAGACCCCGGGAACCAAGAGCTAACACCCCGACTTGGGGAGTAGGCAGATTGAGGCCCCAAAGTCAACCCAAACCAAAAACAAACCCGATTACACAGAACCAACCACTGCCCATTCCTCAGAGACAAACCCAGACCTCTGAGGCATCCACCAATACACCGACTTGGGGAGTAGGCAGATTGAGGCCCCGTAGTCAACCTAAACCGAACACAATTACACACAACAAACCTTCCTCCAGCTCTCAGAGACCAATCCACGCCTCAGAGTCATCCACCAAATTGACCTGGGGACCAGGAAGACTGCGACCCCGTAAACAACCCCCTCCACCATTACCTCCTAACTTCCTTCTCTCTTGAAAATGGCTCCAAAAAGAGAGCCGAAACGTCGAGTAAATCTCAGCACCCCATGCGACTTAACCCGAGAAAACTTATCTTTGCATATATATATATACACGTATATAATAGCGAATTGTCCGTCTGCCCATCTGTCACTCTCTGTTCGAGAAACTTCCCGTAATTTTGAAACTAAATTTTGCAGTCTTATTGAAGAAGTTATGGAGAATCCAGAAAAAAAAATACGCTCAAATGCTCAAAAGGGGAAACGGGCCTTTGGAAAGCATTTATATGAGTTTGAAAAAACAAATATTCAAATATTCATTAAAAATAAATCTCTCAAATGAAAAATAATAAAAATTGTATTATAATTGAATCTTTAATTTTTTTCCTTAGAGGAAGGGGAACAAGTCAGACACACAGACGGACACCCTGCCATTATATATAAATAATGAATCCTTGATTGCCCAAAACGAGTTGACTGAAAAATTGCGGCATTTAATAAAGAAAGAAATGGTGAGAGTCCGCCGCAGACGGGGGGGGGGGGTAAATTAAATAAATTTTTTTAAATAAACTTCTACCCTAGAATTCTTCTCTCTAAATTTTGTACTATTTTTTTCACAAGATTTTTTAAACAGTTCAATGCATCATTTGTCCAGGGGCGTATATAAGGGGGGCGCGGGGGGGCCCGGCGCCCCCCCCCCCCCCGAAATTTCCCAAACACATATACATATATAGGGTTATACAGACATCAGCGCAACAAATTTTTTCCGCAGGATGGAAAACTTTGGTTCCGCAAAAGAAAAAGTGTTCCGCAAAAAATTTCGTGTTAAAAAAAATTTAGTTTCTTAAAAAAAAAATTTTCCGCAGAAAAATTTTTGAGTTCGGGCCCCCCCGAAAAAAATTTCTATATACGCCCCTGCATTTGTCACTTCTATTATGAAACCTAAACCAGAAACTCGTTTATGCATTATCCGGCAAATAAACTTGGATCCAGTCTGACCAGCATTGAGGTCTTCTCCTTATTGAATGAAACAAAAAACAAAAAAAATGGTTCAATTTCTTAATGATTTGTAAAATAAATAAAAAAAATTTCAGCTTTTTAAAATTATTTTTAATTTAAATCCTTGACCCCAACTTTGAATAACGCAAACATGTCAAGACGAAAAAGATGATAAAGAACATTTTCTCGTATATATTGGTGAGGCCATGGTAGAAATTTAAAAAAACCGACTTGGCCAAATGACACATGTTCATAATGAATATGTACATGAAAAATTCCTGAAGGACTGAAGATGGCAAAATAAAACTTTCGCCAAAACGTCTCAATTGGAATTGTTGTTTTTCTTTGGTCCAAAACCTCTTTGGCTGCATCCTCGCTACCCAACATTGCAATATCTACAGCCACTAACTCAACCACTGTGTATCATCTCGAGAGCCTCATGGTCTCCTTTTTGATAGATGAGAGTTGGGCACTTTTTAAATAGAAGGTTTATAATTAGAAATAAATATTTTAAATAAATTTAATCATAGTATATATCTATAAACCTTATCTCTTTCTAAATAATTAGATATAACCGAGTTTGGCCTGTCGGAGAGGATGGAATGGAGGGAGTGAGGTCCGTCGACCCGGCACCGCGGGAATAAAGGCGAGGATGGAAGAAGAAGAAGATTAAAAAAATAAAAATGAAAATTTATCACAGACATGTTTTTCTTTTAATTAGTTTTGATAATAAGTACACAATCATAATTATAGCAATTCTCTCTGATTCTTGTTTGTTTGTTTTTTTAAATAATTATGAACCATGCATAAATTAAAAAAATGATTGGAATTTTTATATTTACAACGACAAACGATACGTTTTTGTTTCTTGTCCAGCGATTCTCTTTACTTTCTACGTCTTTTAGTATGGCACTTTTAGCCATTTACACCCAAGGGCGGATACAAGGGGGGGGGGATAAAGGGGTAATTACTACCCCCCCCCCCCCCCGAGAAACCCTTCTGTATCCGCCCTTGTTTATATCCCTGTCAAACTGGAAAAAAAGATTTCTTTGTCGCCTGATTATGTGAAATAAAGTGAAAACATGACAATATTTTATTCCAAAATTAGCATTCAATTTATTTAATTTGTAAATGTGTTGTGGCCCGGCCATTGCATAAATGGCCCGTATATTAATTGAGTTTGACACATCTGATTTAGACTCTGTCCCTATTTTGTAGCAAAATATATTAATTAAATTTCCATCTCTTGATAGCATATAGCTATTGAAATAAAACAATAGATAGGAAAGGAGCGTGCAGCCAGCTAATCAGTCTCCACGAAATTAAACTCGTCGAGAGTCGAGAGTATGAACTCGAATGTCTATTGGACTGAAGATGGGTTTATTTCTTTAAAACCGAAACTGTTTCCTTAGGGTGAACGAGCAAAAACGTTTTCGGACAAAACATTGTCGAATCATGTCCAATTGTGTTTTGTCTCTTCGGTGTGCGTTGACCCAGAGAAAAGCATTGAAAAAACAGTGTTAGGCACAAACGTTTTTGCTCGTTCGGTGTGCGTTTAGCCTTAACAGAGAGTTTAATTTCGTGGAGAGTGATTACCCACCCGGCTGCACGCTCCCCACTTTATTTCTTCAAATCTTGAAATAAAACTTTTTAGTCTTTTTTCGGCTTCGTGAGCCATTAGACTTTTTAAAATGATTAATATAAAAATTAACAAAAGCCTTCCTTATAGCGATGCAAAGTGGCTGAATACTTCAAATTGCATTCAGGGGACGTAGAAGCCAAGGAAGTTTTTTATTTAATTCCTTGGCTGCTACGTCTCCTGTATCAAATTTCGAAAACTTTCTTATTGTTACCATTAATTATTGAATTGTAAAGGAAACGTAAAATATTGAGAATCTCCGGCTGGGAATTTGATTTTTTCAATACAATATCTATATTATAATAAAAACGATATCGTTTAATTTTTGTTTTTTAAAGCCGTTAAAATTCTCAATCGTCAAATGTGATTTAAAAAAAAAAAAAATATTTTTTAACCAAAAATATGGCAGCTACAAAGAAAGAACTCGGTCCACCAAAAGCGTAAAAAGATAAGTAATAAGTATATCGTATATTAAAATAAACCCTCGATTTAATGAACTAATGCAGTGCAATGGTACAGTTAAATGTTCGATTAATAATTTATTGTCTATTAATCATATCAATTGGCTTTGCATGAATTCTCACCTTTTGTGCCAGGGGTCAGGGGTTCGCTTCCCTAACGATGACATTAAAAACCAATTCATTTAGAAAATTGGCATCACCGACTTTAAATAAATTCTTTTGGAGAGGTAGGGGGGCTATTTCGTTAAATCGAGCTTTTATTTTTATTTATAATAAATTAAATATTAAATAGAGCGCAAATAAAGTTTTTCTTATCTAGTCCTTCTAAATTTGCTAATAATATATATTTTGTTAAGATGGAAAATTTTATTTTGATTGAGGAAGCAATAAGATTAAAGCCACGTTACGAATCTACGAAGAACATGAACCCATCCAAAATAAAACCATCGATTTCGGAGAGCTTTAACATTCGATTCGATAAATGCTCCTTTGGAATGCATCAAGATAACAACTTTTTGTGATTATCAATCATCAACGACGATATGATGCGTACAATTTTGCATTGATGCTAGGCAGGCATTGTTATACTGTATGAAATCATTTGAAAATTATGCTGTCAACGATTTGAACTTTTTATTGGGCCCTTTGTGTCTTGGGGATAAAATTTTCTCTCACGTTAAAGGAGTTTTCGGCAATGTTTAATTATTTGCGGCTACCCGAGTTGAGTTTGAGTTGAGATCCGTATCCGGCTCAGCTACTTGCCTCCTCGGCAATTTTTTAATTATAATTGTTTAAAGAGGTTTCTAATATGAAATTTCAACCTCGTAGCTCTTTTAGTTCCTGATATATTTTGTTCATAGACACACACACACACACACACACAGACACACAGACAGACTATGTCGCGAAAAGCACTTTTTTGGATTCCGGGGACCTCAAAACGTGTCGACATCGAATTTTTGACATAAATCCAATACTTTCTCTCTATATATTACATATACATATATATAGGTAAGAGGAAGTATAAAGAAAATTTGTAATGATGTGGAGCTGAGCTTGAAAAATAACACAACAAAATATACATAGAGCATAAATGTGATTTGGAAATCAGGGGGAGCAAAATATATTTAAGATGAAAGTGAAATTTCGTTTACCGCCTTCGGCGGACTTCGCTCCCCTGGACCCCCCGCCAGCTGGCTCGGGCCTTGCCTTTTCTTAATTATGAAAAAAATTATCATTACTATATTCCAATCCAGTGCCTGCATGAGGATTTGTTTACATTCATAGAAAACACAAATGCAATGAATACATAAATATTTCTCTATACATATCCTATGGGAGAAATCGAAACTTTAGGAATTAATAACTCAAAAAGTTATAGAAATTTCGGGATGAAAATAATTTTCCTGTGATCCCTAGAAAGTTCTCTTTATGCATATAAAATTTCATTTGAAAATTCCACCGGGAAATTGCCTAAATAGAGTGTGACAGACAGACGGACGGACATTAGCGAATTATATATATAGATTCTATCTAGCATTCATTGAGACTATCTTTAGAGTTGCATTATAAATCAGCGTTTATGTGAGAAAATCATTCTATTTCTAAATTGAAAACAAAATTTAATCATGCCTTTTTTGACCCAAATCAACGTGGCTTTAATTCACATCTAATTATTTACATTAAATAGACATGGGCGTAGGAGGATTCGCAAATGCTTCTGTCTACGCCCATGCTAATACATATAGATTTATATATATAGTTTGTATGTTTATGTATAAAAATCCTCTCTCTTATTGCCTCATGATTTGAACAATCCGTCAATTCCTGAGCTGCCAAGAAAAAAATAATAAATAAAAAATAAATTTCAAGAACTATTTATAAAAATTAGATTATTTCTTACTCCAGCGCAAGGTACTTGTTATAAATATATTTTCTTTTATATATATTTAAATAAATAAAAAACTATATAGGTCTGTTATAGCTGGAGTAAATTTTTATTATTTTATATATATATAAATTTATATAGTTATTTTAAATATATAAGTCTTAAGCACTAGAATCGTTTTAAAATGGAAAACTGCATGACACATGGGAGGGGAATTTCATTTGATTATTTTTCTATATATTTTTAACCTCACTACTAATAAATTCGATTTCTCTTCTTTTTTATATATAATAAAATAGGTTTTTTTTTTTTTTTTTTTGAACAACGTTTGTTATATATATATTTTTTGTTTTGTTCCATATATGTCAACTACAACATGCTTGATTTAGAGAGAGAAAAAAAAACGAGAATTTGTTAATTTCGAAAATCAGATTTATAAGCCTTATGGTTTGATTGGTTTGTTGGTTGGTGTCCTTTTTTGCAGAGAATTTGTTGTATTTGAAGACTTGAGCTTAATATAAGCTAATAAACCAACATATCTCACAAGTCTGTGGAATCTGTAAAAAAAAAGAAGAGTTAAGAGTTATGAAGAAAATAATTTGTTTAGAGATCGATTTCGTTCAAGTGACATCACATCAGACCAGCGTTGCTCGTTGCTCTCACAAACCCAAGATATGAAGAAATTTTTTATTAATTTGATTTGAAGCTATAGAAAGAAAGGAGTCGCGATGACGCCATCAAAGGAGCAAACTAACCAAGGAAAATTTATTTTAAAAGCAAGGAATATCCAAGTCTTGATGGATCATTTTATTATATTTTGCAGATACTTGGACGCCTGGTCATCTTGAGTACAAAAATAAAATTTGATGGCGGGTGGGTAAAAATTATTTTTTTTCTTTTCCTCTGAGAAGCGGGAATCAAACATACGAGCGAACCTTTTGAAAGTGTTGCATCGAGTCGTCGTCGACGATTACGGGGACATGGAAGACATGGAGAGTCCACAAGAGCAGCACCGGTCACGCAGGGTAGTTGAAATGACCAGAGCACCGCCCCACCCACACACAGACCATGTCGCGAAAAGCACTTTTTTGGATTCAGGGGACCTCAAAACGTGAAGATCCATCAAAATCTCGACATCGAATTTTTGACATGAATCCAATACTTTCTCTCTCTATATATTAACATATATATATATAAAAGAAAGTAAAAGGGTATAAACAAATGAATTTGTGAAACAAATGCATTTGATGCATTGAAGATGGTTTGCGTAGTCAATCCGAAATATTGGCAAAATAAATTATTTTAATGTGGAAAGATCCACTCTGAAGAAGCCTCAAGGCCCCCCCCCCCCCCCTTATTTAAATTTTATTTAATTTTTTTTTGGATATATTCATTAGTGAAGAGATTCAATTATTTGAAAAATCCCAAGGGAAAGGAAATAAGGCATTTAAATGAATAGAAGGTGAGGCAAAAATAGATAGTAGAGAACATGCATTCTATTTAATGCAAACTTCCTGCTTTTTACCAAATTGGATGATGGATACTGGCGCTACGCAAAACCATAAGTTAAATAAGAGCCGAGACAAACGAATGTCTGCTTATAATATTTTTCCCTCTGTGTTTATGTAGTAAGCAAATAGTATGTATATTTCTTTGTTGAAATTCAAATTCAATTTTTTTTTATAGTTAGAGTGAATAATAAAAAATAATAAAATTTTGTCAATTAGTTATTTACATTTAAAAAAGTGATACAAATAATAACTTGAGATGGCAAGAATGATAAGATGCCAATTTCTTCTGGTGAAATTAAGAGCCAGTTGAGTGAGATCCAATAAGAGAAGAATTAAATAAACACGAGGCGAAGAAGACGGAGAAAGAGAACAAAGACAATTCCTTTGGCAAGAGGAAGACACGCCTGAATAAAAGTGTATTATTATTATTCCCTCCAACATTAATATATCAATATTTAAGATATTAATATATGAAATCTTAAAAGAAAAGAAATTTAAATAAAATACAGTAGTAGTAATGAAATAAAAATATAATAAAAAACTTTTATTTAAATTGAAGTAAAATTGCCCCCGGGTTTGGCGTAGTAGGTAGCGTGCCTACCTCCTATACCAAACGTCGCGGGTTCGGACCCAGGCAGTCTGAGGATTTTATATAAGCCATTTGGATACCAGAATTATCTATTCTTAGAGCCTCGGAATCGGTGGCGTCATTTGGGAGGGGGGGGGGCAAATGCCCCCCCCCCCCCCCCCCAAGGGCTCTGATTTTTATAAACTGTTATATTGTATTATTCTAAATAAAATACTCCAAAATACATCTACGAGTATACAAACTGTATAAAATTAAACAAATTAAATTAAATATGTTTTGGCCAAATTTGAGTACCCATTTGTAAGTAAATTTTAAGAAAAGAAAAAATGTTTGCCCCCTACCAAGAAAAAGTTGAAATGACGCCACTGGATATACTATAAAAACAGAGAAAGAGTCCCCGGAAAAAAATTTGAATCAGAAGACCCTAATTAACTAAGATGATTCTTCATATTAGAATTTCAAGCTCAATTCATATAAAACAAAGAAAGAAATCCATATACAAACTAAATCTAAAAATGAGAACAAAAAAAGAACAAGAAAATAAATTAGAAGCGAGATTTTATTTTTTACGACGACCACAACATGGGCAATGGATAGTAGAGATAGGCGGGTATTTTGGGCCTGTAGAAATGGAACTCTTGCCTGGATGCGAGGAATTCGCTGAGCCGAACGTCGAACTGGTTGCATTTTCCCGACCTTCACCTTCATTCTCCTCCTCTTCATCATCTTCCTCATCATCATCCTCTTCTTCTTCCATTAATTTTCGTGCTAATTTTACAGCTTGAAACTCGTTGTAATGGGCTTTGCGTTTGCTTTCAAACGCTTTCCGTTGAGCTAAAAAAAAAATCAATATAAAAAAAATTCCAAGTTTTTACATTTAGTGAAAAAAAAATGATTACAACTCATTTGGAAATGAAAAATTTTAATCTAACAAAGAAAATATTTGTTATATATATTTAAATAAACAATAACCGGGGGCCTGGCAACGGAGAAGAGCAACAGACACGACGGTTAAGCGATGCCCAGCACGGCAAAAGTTCGGGATTGGTGACCCCGAGCAATCGGCGTGTGGAACGTCCCCGGAAACCATCGATACTATGTATTTTCAATAAATGTATCGCCCTTAAATGACCTCTTGAGCCAAAAAGGGCGTAGCGTGCTAGAGTGTGTTGCTTCTCTGGTCACGGGGGCTTCGCTGTTTAATTATGGGGTTGTTGCCCAATTGAAAATTATATTATTTTTTTTTTTTAAACAAGGAGTGAGTGAGCCTGATTATTAAGCCAAAAGTGAGGGAAGGATAAGGAGGTTCTTCTTCTGGGGGACGAATCGGTGACGTTTCGGTCGCCGCTGGACGACCTTCGTTCGAACCTGGAGTACTAGTTGACCGGCTCTCTGATGAACATGATGACGATGACGATGATGGCACCAGCAATCAATATAGGCGTTGCGGGCGTCTTGTGACCCAAGCATAGTAAAAAAATGGGGCCCGCACAGGGTGGCGGATGACCCGTGAGTGATGTGTCTCTTCGTCTTCCTGGCTTCCTCTGCCTCGATCATGTTGTAGGTAAGGGTGGGGGGTTCGGGCTATGGCTTACTAATTAAATTATAAAATCTCGAATTTTGGCTCTTTCTAATTATTACATATTTTAAATCAATTTTATTTGCGAATCTGAGGATTAACTAAGAAATTTATATTAATATAATACAATTATTATAAAATTTAGTTTAATCATATGTTGCTTCGGACTTGTTAATGACATTAAAATTTTGCTCATCTGCAATCGAAGGCTTAGATATGTGAGGAAGTAATCTGGATTTACTTGATCTTGATTACTTCCTCACATATCTAAGCCTTCGATTGCAGATGAGCAAAATTTTAATGTCATTAACAAGTCCGAAGCAACATATGATTAAATATATTTATACAAATTTACATATGACAACTCCTGATTGCCTGATGATGGTCGAATAAATTTGGACCGAAACGTCGCGAATATCTGGGGAGTTTCATTGTTTTGGAGACACTCCTTCCTGGCTGCTACCTCCTGCCATTCTTTTTTTTATTATATAATCTTTAATTGGGCCAAAAATAAAAGATGAAAAATGATAATTGCTCTAGATATACCGGGTGGGCCAATAGTGCGTGGACGGAGATTGTGGGCTTATTAACGGACCTTTTTAAAATTTGTTGATTGCACATAATGTGGGGCCTTTAGGGCTACAAATTAAAAATATTTTTGTTCCAATTGTGCCTCATATACAGGGTGGTCCATATCAAAGTTATGTTTTTTTAAATGGAACGCCCTGTATATTATTGCATATTTGGATTCTACGGCCAATTTTAGTATGAGTTTATGTCATGCAATGTATTCCAAACCAAACCGTTTAGCCGCAAATCGGGCTTTAGTGAAAAAACTGCTGTCTGGAAAAAATTGAATATCTCGCGAACCATAAAACTTAGGGAACTGTTCTTTTGTGAGGTTACTAACCATGAAATGTACTAATGTAGGCCAGATGGGGAACCCGGAATTATTCTTAGGTTGGGAGAAATGGCCATGCCAATTTGGAAAATTTCAATCATGGATAACTTGATTATTTCAAATGGAACATGCTACTTTTTTTATGCCATGGGACGTGAAATTCAATTATCTTTCAGCTGATATAAGGTTGTCTATATTTATCTTTGGTAGTTTTCTTTTTATTCCAAAATATCTGATAACGAAAAAAAATTTTTTTATTATAGACAAAATAATTGAAAAAAAAATCCAAACGCAAAACAAAATCGTAATAAATGGACAAATTATGCTAAATATTCGAAAATGTCTTTAAATTTCCCTTAAAATCATTTATTTGAACTTCTCAAAGAAGTCCCGCTTGCTCAAATTCGGGTTATGATTTGTCAACAAGATGGCGCACCTCTAACCTAAACATAACCCTAATTTCTTTTTCGAGAAGTTCAAATAAATGATTTTAAGGGAAATTAAAAGACATTTTCGAATATTTAGCATATTTTTTCCATTTATTACAATTTTGTTTTGCGTTTGGATTTTTTTTTCAATTATTTTGTCTATAATAAAATTTTTTTTTTCGTTATCAGATATTTTGGAATAAAAAGAAAACTACCAAAGATAGATATAGACAACCTTATATCAGCTGAAAGATAATTGAATTTCACGTCCCATGGCATAAAAAAAGTAGCATGTTCCATTTGAAAAAATGAAGTTATCCATGATTGAAATTTTCCAAATTGGCATGGCCATTTCTCCCAACCTAAGAATAATTCCGGGTTCCCCATCTGGCCTACATTAGTACATTTCATGGTTAGTAACCTCACAAAAGAACAGTTCCCTAAGTTTTATGGTTCGCGAGATATTCAATTTTTTCCAGACAGCAGTTTTTTCACTAAAGCCCGATTTGCGGCTAAACGGTTTGGTTTGGAATACATTGCATGACATAAACTCATACTAAAATTGGCCGTAGAATCCAAATATGCAATAATATACAGGGCGTTCCATTTAAAAAAACATAACTTTGATATGGACCACCCTGTATATGAGGCACAATTGGAACAAACATATTTTTAATTTGTAGCCCTAAAGGCCCCACATTATGTGCGATCAACAAATTTTAAAAATGTCCGTTAATAAGCCCACAATCTTCCGTCCACGCACTATTGGCCCACCCGGTATAAAAATTAAATGGAAAAATGTATATATATATGTATATGTTCTATAGAAATCCACAATTTTCAATTAATCTTTTTCAAATTAAGCACACATATAGTACATGGACCAGGGAGTAACTTAGTAATAATTTGAATCTCTAAATGTTTCTGGGGATTTAATTATAATCAAATTTCTTTAATATCTGAATAAAAGTTTCTCCTTTTGGCAACTTTATGACATGATTTATAGTCACCTCCAATATATTCTAAAATAAAAAAAAATCTGGCGTGACTGGTCCCACGGCACACAACTTTATCTTTACTTCGGTAATCGAAAGTTGTGTTCTGTGCTTGTCACACCAGATTGATTGTGTCGAAATATACAGTAGAACCTCGGTTAACGAGCATCTCTCATAACGAGTAATTCGCATAACGAGCAAAATAAATTGTAAAAGAATGACTCGCTTAACGAGCGACTTTTCGCATAACAAGTACAAAATATGGAGTCGTCAAAAAAAAAATCTGTCCATTTAATTTATATTATAATTTGGCTTTTATATTTAATGTCTCTTGTGATCGCACATTTTCTCAAACTTGTGTTGTATTGTTTTAAGTGTACATGAATAAAAATTAATTTAATTTGATGGAATTTGAGGAAGATAATCAGGAATAGATTTGTAATTTGTGTGAAAAGTTTATTAAACCTGTGCAAAAAAGCCGCAAGAAAATAGCCATAGAGAGTATTTTTTCTACATGGAACGCATTAACCTATATTACATAAATTTATATGAGGAAAATTGTTTCGCTTTAACTGTGCTTCAAATTTTAAAGAGCATTGAAAAAGTACATCAGTAAAGTACTAACTAGTACTCTTTGGCCGATTTTATTTAATAGCTTATTGTCACGTCTCAGTGGGGTACCTAGCTTAAATATAAAATTTCATCCTCGTAGCTCATTTCCTTCATACATTATTTTCTTTTAGGGGGCTCGGTGTTGGTATCGGGTGGTATATCTTCTAATGATGTTAAAGGAAACTTGGGCAAGAAGAGATAACGCGCTAGTGTGTAGTAAATAGATTTTGACGGTTTGGTGGTTTCCGAAAAAGTTCCAAGATATATTCACATCATTGATCGAACCAGCAACATATTCTTTTTTTTTCTGGTCTATATTACCGGTATCAAAATATGACACATCCTTCAAGTTAATCATTGCCTTAAAATAAAGAGAGATGACAGTCTTTATACCCACCCACCTCTCTGTTCAGGCGTTTCATCATCCTCTTCATCAGAAGACTCTTCCTGTTCTTGTAATGCTTTAGGCAAATCGCGTGCTCCCATTTTTATCCTAAAAACAAGCAAAATTATTTCAAAAGAAATATAGAATTCATGACGTCTTCACTAGAATACATACTTTTCTGCAAGAATTGAAGGATCAATCCCTTCGATTTCATCTTCAGGGACGTCCCAATTATACGGGGTTTTTGGCTCTTCAATTTTCATATGACCATAATCCTTATCAGCTGGATGATGAGTGGCAATGATATTCATTTCATCCCAAGTTGTTTCCCTTTTTCTTCTAAGAACAAAACCAATGCATGGCATGAAAGAGGCGTGGCATGCTAATGAGAATAAGTCAGAGGTAAAATGAAATGGATTTATACTTTACATATAAAAAGAATGACACACACACATATATATATATATAACAGATTTTGAGTTTGAGAGAATTTCAAAGAGAATCGGGCAGAGTCATCAAAAATGAAAATACTTTGAATGGATTACAATTTTTTTAGTGCATTTTCATTTTGACTGTCCCTGCCTTTACTCTCCACTGAATATATTGTACAAGTTATACATATTTCGAGAGGCTTTATTTTGTATTTTATCCAGGGGCAAAAGCGAATATAAGCATTTCAGTTTAGATTTGTAGAAATATATTTTGTTTGACGAAACGGCTGTAGATTTAATTTCTTCAATAGAAATGATGGTGGAGTTGAACCTAGGCGTTTCTTGAACAGTGACGTCAGTTCATTGGGAGGGGGCAAAATTTTTTTTTTACTTCCTGTGCTAATTATGTTTATATGTATATATATACATATAATTATATTTTTATTTAATAATCCTATTAAAAGAATAAACAAAAATCCTCCTCCTGCTACCAATAACACAAATGGTAAAATAATAGCCAACTTTATTCTAATAATCAAGGGGAATAAAAGAACAATTTCAACATCAAATACTAAAAATAATACCGCAATTAAGAAAAATCATGACGAAAAGGGCAGTCGAGACACCCCTAAAGGGTCAAACCCACTATACTTATTTATAAAGAGAGAATGTGAGTTTGTTTGCATGTAAGGGCTTATCTCAGAATTTGCTATTTTATTTTTTTCAAAGCCTTGGGAGGGGGGGGGGGGCAAATGCCCCCTCTGCCCCCCCCCCCCGCACCTTCAAATGATGTCCCTGTTTTTGAATCATCACCTTTTATTTTCTTCACCTTGACAATTGACATTTTGTGTGTTTAATTTCATATCATAATCGACATTATTTAATCTATATTGAGAAATGCTATCAACATGCAACAGTCATTAAATTAGTTCACGAAGCTGTAAAGGATTATATTGGATAGAGAAAGAGTATTTTCCCTCTATATCTAAGAAATACACATGGTATCTGATGGGTCTTTTTGTAGTAAATTGTGTAGATTTGGGAGAATGTCTAAAAAATAAAAAAAAATTATAACATGTTTTATTTTAACATCGCATATTGAAAACTAAAAAAAGAAAAATAAATTTTATCTAGAATTTTTTTTTTTTTTTTTGGAAAAAAAAAATCAATAATAGATGAATATAATTATTTAGATTGCAAAAGATTTTCAATGCGAGTTGAGTCATCAGAATAAACGCAAAATTATATATCAATTTGTTTACGATTAATGAAATGAAAAATAATTAAATCGTAATTCCCGGGTGACATACATTATAAAATTTATATTAATATTTTATAATTAAAAAAAATATAACTTAAGGAAATTGAATAATGAAAGATGAATGTCAAAATGATTGAAAGTTTTTGAGTTGTTTATATTTTTAAAATTTTCTACTACCTTCTTGAGTTTTCTGGATTTTCAAAACTACTCGATGATTTGAGAATTCCTTTCGAGGGCCTCTTGCCAAGATTATCTGCCATGATTGAATAATTTTTTTTTTAATTTTAATCCCCGTCTGCCTTACGAGCTTTTCGCTCGAAAGCCGCGACCGCCACCTTCGTAGTCGTCGTTGTCGTTGTGTTCTTCGTGGCCCTTTAACTTGACTTCTCAATCACTCACTGAGTGTTGAGCGACCAAAGCACAGACAGCGACAGCGACAGCGAGGATCTTCCGTTTCCCTCGCTCATTTCACGTTTCACGTTGCATCTCGCTCATCTCGCTCTCGCTCTTTGCCTGCCTGCCTGCCTTTCTCGCTCATTGTGGCTATCTTCACTTCGGATCTTTTATTAATAATTATCTACTATCTTTATATTATTATTAAAATTTATTTTAATTTATTAATATTTTTCAAAAAGTAATTTAAGGTTAATTAAAATTTATTTGAGATTTTAATATTTATTGAATAAATTATAACCTTAAAGTATTAGGAAGGGAACAGAGCAGTTTCTATCGGGCAACCTCATTGGTGCCTCTTACTGCTCCACCCCCTAATGGGCCAATCGCAAATCTCCTTTCAAAATATTTACTATATATACGTCCAGCTGATTGCAGCGTTTGCTCTCCGTGTTTTTGACAGTTCATATAAATATTTTCGAAATATTTCTAATTTCCAGTGAACAGAAATTTATTTAAACGTTCGTTTTAAATTTATTTATATTTAAAATTTTGAGTGTGATAAATTTTTTAGGTTAATTTAGCCTATCTATGGCTAAAAAGTTAAGAAAAGTGAACAAGGGCAGTGGCCTATTGAAAACATAAAAATAACATATTATAATTCATTAGTGAGTGAGATCTCGATCTTTTATTGGTTCATGTTTGAAACTTCAACAAAATGTCGGCTCCACGCATTTATGCTGGAATTTGTCCCGATGAGGGATGTCAAGCAAGGATTTTATTCTCCTGTTACGAGACTACCATTGACTGTAACCATTGTGGCCAACAACATGTTAACTCTAATATTAGAGATGTTGCCGAAGTGAAAGACCAGGGATTAGCCATGCAAACTGTATTCAGAAATTTATTTTTAACATCATCAAATCCACTCATGAAAAAAGATGAAGAAATGGTAATGCAACCTTGCAAACTTGGCTCAAAATCGATCAATTTATTAAAAATAAGATTTCTATTTTGAAGGTAAAAGTTCTGGGATTATCAAACTATCATTGTAAATTATTATCACCGTTGCTCACCGATTATGGAATGGATAAAAGGACAATGAAAGCGAAACCTTTATCTGAAATGACAGATAGGTAAAATTTTACAATTCAATTTCTATCAACTCTCACATAACCTCAAAATTTCCAATTACCTTCTAAAGAATAATTAATAAGTCATTTTTATTTCTTCATTATAAAATCCAATCATTGATTCTTTATTTATTTATTATTTTTTAATTTAAAATTTTCAACTTTTTTTCAAATTTCATTAATCATAAATTATAATATATTTCATATATAGGGTAAGAGAAAGTAAAAAGCATTTGGTTTATTATATATTTTACTTTCTATTAATAAACGTTTTCTCCATTATTGATAATATAGAAAATAAGGTATATATCCTCCCGTTTTGTTCTTTTCATACTTGTACTGGGGCTGACAAAGCCAGGGATTTTGATGGATTTACACGTTTTGAGGTGCCCTGAATCCAAAGAAAGTGGTTTAGGCGACATGGTCTGTCTCTCTTGTGTGTGTGTGTGTGTCTGTCTGTCTGTATCCAATTTAATGCATGAAGGAATTGAGCTAGGTGGTTGAAATTTTATATTTAAGTTAGACACTCACCTAGGGCGTGAAAATAAGCTTTTGATTAAAATCGGCCAAAAAGTACTAGTAATTTACTGATGTAGTTTTTCAGTTTATTTCGATTTTCTCACAATTCGCTCCAACGATTTTTATTAAAATTCAAAAATCAATTATTTTTTAGACGGTCTTTAAAATGTATATTCTCATTTTACCATTGAAATATTCTGAAGACCACTCTACTCTTGTACTTCATAGGAAAGATAGGAGAAATGGTTGCCATGGTAACAAAATATAAATATTTTCCCATACTAATAAATTTTACATCATGAAATCTAATTTATCGGCGGAAACTAAATATATGTCTACTCGAAAAATCTAGTGTGACTATAAGCACAGAACACAACTTTCGATTACTGAAGGTTGTGTGCTGTGCGACAGTCACACCAGATTTTTTATTTATTTGTTTCGGTTCCGTGTTTCTTCGCTCTTATTAATAATATGACATGCAGCTATAAATTGTGTCAACTTTAAATGTTGCCTCACTCTCAATATATTATATATATATAAATTTTCTATATCCTAATTAATTCCTTTTATATATATATACAGTATATATAATCTTTTATATAATTTTTTTTAAAGTCATTTCGGCTTCAGAGGCCATTTGACTTATATAAATATTTATTATCTATTTAGATACATGTATCGATGGCTTCTGGAGGGCTTTCATTGGTCTTGTTTTCGGGGGCCACCAATCCCGATTTTCAGCACCACTTGGCGTTGCTTAATAACATTGATCTTGGTGGCTGTTGTTCATTCTTCTTGCCAGGCCCGGCGGCTTATATAATATTATCAAGCCAGGCCCTGGCTGTTTTAATAAACTCTGAGACCGTTCGGTTAGAGCCAAGTTTTTAAATTTCACAGAAACTTTAAATTTATTTAACGAGACTGTGAGTGTTTTTTATTGGTGAGGCCAACATCCCATGGCCCCCGGGAATCGAACCCAGGATCTCCGCCTTTCCGGGGCATAGGTGTGCTATCCATTGCACCAGGCCACCTGACCCTCGACTTCGCGGAGATCCTGGGTTCGATTCCGGGGCCATGGGATGTTTGGCCGCACCAATAAAAACACTCACAGTCTCGTTATATCTATGAGTTGTTTAGTCCGAATCGGGGTATTTTGAATACTATTATCGTATTCAAATATATAGATCTCGAAAAATATTTTGCTGAGACTTTAAATGCCAAAAATCATTTTATAGAATTCCTAACTATTAAATTAAAAGGGCTATTTTAAAAATATAAATTACAATATATTGTATTTATCGTTAAATAGGGTATTTATCGCACTCAAGAGATTTTTCCTGGTCCCTTTGACTAATTAAATGAAAATTCAAGACATTTTTCCGTTAAAATTTATTTTGGACATCTTTGGCCTATTGGAAAATTATACACATGTATGTATATAAGGGTCAAATCAATCAGAGAGGTGGGCATTTTAATAAGTGAAAAATTAAGTTTGCTTCTGAAAAATCTGGTGTGACTGGTCGCACAGCAGACAAGTTTCTCTTACCTTCGGTAATCGAAGGTGTGACCTGAGCTTGTCATACCAGATTTTTTGTTTCGATATGACTTTAGTTTCCGACAGTACGGTACATTCGATTTTCTTTTTTTTCTCATTCATACTCAGATTCACACATACATTCACAGTCTTTTCGGCAACTGAGGCCATTTAAGACTTTTAACGATACTCAGTATGTTTAATATATCAATTGGGGGTCCAGGCATTTTTATTTAATTCATTTGGTATCAAATGCCTTAAATAAAATCATCGGACTGCCTGGGGTTCGAACCCGCGACGTTCGGTATAGAAGGTAGAACACCAACTACCCAAGCCCCGTGGGCACATTCGATTTTCAAAATTTAAAGTATGGGAAAATATTTATATTTTGTTACCTAGGCAACCAATTCTCCTATCTTTTCTATGGAGTACAAGAGTAAAGTGGTCTTCAGAAGTTTTCAATGGCAAAATGAGAATATACATTTTAAAGAGCATCTAAAATAATTGATTCTTGAATTTTACTCAAAATCGTTGGAGCGAATTTTGAGAAAATCGAAAAAACTGAAAAATTGCATTAGTACTCTTTGGTCGATTTTGTTCAAAAGCTTCGTCACGTCCCATGGGGGTCCCTAACTTAAATATAAAATTTCACTTCCTAGCTCTTTTCGTTCTTGAGATATTTTGTTCACAAACACACCACACACACACACACATACAGACCATAGTAAAACCACGTTTTTGGATCAGGGGACCTCAAAACGGTATATCGTCAAAACCCGACATCAATTTTTGACCCCATTATTTGTTAATGTATATATATAAAGAGAAAGTATTGGATTCATGCCAAAAATTCGATGTCGAGATTTTGATAGAAATACATGTTTTGGTCCCCCTTGTCCAAAAAAGTGGCAGCCCTCGTGTGTATGTTCAAAATTAAGCATGAAGGTAATGAGCCACGAGTTTGAAATTTTATATTTAAGTTAGGTGGGGGCACCTAAATCTCACTGAGGTTAGGAAAATAAACTTTTAAATAAAAAAGCCAGTGAGTACTACTAATTTACTGCAGTATATTTTGAACTTATATATATTAGCTCTAACCATTTTGATTAAAATTCTTGAATCAATTATATTTTAGTTGCTCTTTAAAATGTATTTTCTCATTTTCACCTCAAAATTGTTTGAAGCACACTTCACTCTTGTTCTTGATATGAAGATAGTAGTGTTAACAATCTTATTTATAAATTTTACATTTTGAATTCAAATGTAGCATACTATCGAAAATTAATTCTATGTCGACTCGAAAACCTGGTTCCACAAGCAAAAATCACTCAACTCCAATTACCCAAGGCTGAAGTTGTGAAGAGAAAGTTGTGTGCTTTTCGTTCAGTCACCAAATTTCTTTGTTCTATTCAGTTTGTGGCTGTCAATAAATAACAAGTGTCTTCTTAATAGGGATGGCGTTTTTTTAAACCAGTTTTCGGTTTTTCCGGTTTTTTCGTCGTCGGAAAAACCTTTCGGTTAAAACTGCTATCAAAAAACCGGTTTTCCCAAAAACCTGTTTCCGGTTTTTTTTTTATTTTTTTTTTTGGCTTGAGGAAGTAATTAAAACACTTTTATATTCATTGAAGCTTAATGAGTGATAGACCGAAACTCCTCAAACTACTCTTATTTTTCGGCAAAGGGTGTAGGAAGGGAAAAACAAAAAAAAATTTTTATTTTCCCAAATTAGTTCATTTCCTAATATTTCGAAGGCACATAGGCTCTTCTTCTTCAGAGAAGCTCATTTTACGAAAAACATCGATTTTTTTTTTAAATAACCGTAAAACTGTCAAAAATTAACTTATCGGGACGATTTTTTTTTTTGAAATTTTTGTCTTTTAAATGTACTTTTCAGAAATAAATATGACAAAATTTTACAGATTCATCTTGAACGTTTTTTTGACATTTTCGGAAAAAAAACAAAAATTTCGGGATGAATGACACTTTTTTTTAATTTTTTTTTTATAAAAAACTTTGATTTTTTCTACAAATGCTCTGAAAATTTCAGAGTGGGATTATTTCGCGTTCTATTTTTTTTTATTTTTGAAAAAAAAAAAATTTTTTTTCTCCGCTTATTTATCATGATGGTGCTCTTAAATTCTTCCAGGACTGTCCGAGAATCTAGAAAATTGAAGAAAAATAATAATAATAATAGTTAGAGGTGATGAAAATCGAGAAAATTCCATTTATCCTGAAAAAATTAGAAATTAGTTGTGTATTCAACTACTGAAGTATTTGAAGCGTCAAGTAAAAGCTTAGAAACATGGGCGTAACTAGGGGGGTGCTAGGGGGGCCTGGTCCTCCCCAGAAAGCTCCTTGCCCCAAGAAAAATTGAGAAAATATGGGGCTTTCCAGGCCCACCGGAAGATAGCTGATCCCATGGCCCCCTTTAATTTTTCTTGGGGCAAGGAGCTTTCTGGGAGGACCAGGCCCCCCTGGCACCCCCTAGTTACGCCCATGTTTCTAAGCTTTTACTTGACGCTTCAAATACTTCAGTAGTTGAATACACAACTAATTTCTAATTTTTTCAGGATAAATGGAATTTTCTCGATTTTCATCACCCCTAACTATTATTATTATTATTTTTCTTCAATTTTCTAGAATCTCAGTCAATCCTGGAAGAATTTAAGAGCACCATCATGATAAATGAGCGGAGAAAAAAATATTTTTTTTTTTTTTCAAAAATAAAAAAAAAAATTGAACGCGAAATAATCCCACTCTGAAATTTTCAGAGCATTTGTAGAAAAAATCAAAGTTTTTTATAAAAAAAAAAAAATTAAAAAAAAAGTGTCATTCATCCCGAAATTTTTGTTTTTTTCCGAAAATGTCAAAAAAAACGTTCAAGATGAATCTGTAAAAGGTTTTGTCATATTTATTTCTGAAAAGTACATTTAAAGACAAAAAAATCCCTAAAAAATCTTCCCGAATTAATTTTTGACCGTTTTAAGGTTATTTAAAAAAAAACTTGCACACAACTTTTCTTACCTTCGGTAATCGAAAGTTGTGTTCTGTGCTTGTCACACTAGATTTTTTGTGTCTAAATGTATTTAGTTTCCGACAGTAGGGTACAATTGAATTGGGGGGGGGCAGATGTAAAATTTATAAGTATGGCAAAATATTTATATTTTGTTACCATGGCAACCATTTCTCCTATCTTTCCTATGAAGAACAAGAGTAAAGTGGTCTTCAGAAGATTTCAATGACAAAATGAGAATATACATTTTATTGAAGATTTAAAAAATAATTGATTTTTGAATTTAAAAAAAAAATCGTTGGAGCAAATTTAGAGAAAATCGAAAAAAACTGAAAAACTACATCAGTAAAGTACTAGTACTTTTTGGTCGATTTTGTTCAAAAAGCTTCGTGTCACGTCCCAGGCGGGTGCCTAATTTAAATATAAAATTTCAACCTCCTAGCTCTTTTCGTTCTTGAGATATTTTGTTCACAGACACACACACAGACACAGACACACACACAGACAGACCATGTCGCGAAAACCACTTTTTTTGGATTCAGGGGACCTCAAAACGTGAAGATCCATCAAAATCTCGACATCGAATTTTTGACATGAATCCAATACTTTCTCTATATATATATATATATATATATATATATACATATGGACCCTGTTATGCAATGGTGTGTCAAAGACCAAAAAATTCAAAATCGAGTTAAGCACGGAATATTGTTTCAAATGCTTTAATTAATAGAATTTTTTATGAAATATGTCCAAAAAATTTATATTTAATGTTACTTGCACAATTGACAAGAAAAATTATAAATAATCCAATGTAAACAAAAAACTTTATTGTTGATTTTCTCAAAACTCAATGTTTGGTCTTTGACACACCATTGCATAACAGGGTCCATATATACATAGGTAAGAGAAAGTAAAAAATCGATGTTTTTTGAAAATGCTATAACTTTTTTTTGACTGGGTCAAAAAATCTGAAAAAATTCTCAAACACGTTTTCAAAAGGGTACAAAAAGATGACAAAGTTTCAGCCAAATCAAAAATGGTCGGGTTCAAAAGTGGTCGAGTTGGCGTGGAATGCCCCATATATATTTGGGCCCAGGCATTCTTATTTAAGCCATATGGTTAGCATCTACATTATAACCATTTGCCATATAAAACAATGCAAATCTAACAATAATGTATACTCACAATTGTTATTAATGTTCAGAATTCGTCATATCTCGGAAAATCTCCCTCTGTGATCGCATTTTATTTTATTTTTAATATTTTCTTTTTATAAAAAAAAATTTCGGTTTTTTTGGTCGGTTTTTGCATTTTTTTAACCGAGTATAACCGAAAAAAATAAAAAACAGAAAAAAATCGGTTTTTTCCATTGAAAACCGGTTTTCGGTATAACCAACGGGTTTTTCCCATCCCTACTTCTTAACTCTGATATATTTTTTTATCTTTCCAGGCCGACCTTTGATTGCTCTTTACTGGGCGACCGAGCATTCCGAATTGAACCACATCATCTAAACATCCCTGGATATGGACGAGATTTATCAGGAAGTCAAAATTATTTAGCCGACACAATGTCTATCATTAAAGCAGCTAACGGCAACAGGTATCTTTCATTGCACACTCAATTTCAATTTAATATCTCTAATTCAGTGGTTCCCAGCCGGAGTGCCTCGTAATTGGCTAAGGGGTGCCGCAAGTAACAGATAAACAAAAAAAAAATTAAAGTTTACTATATTATGGATACTTTACTTATTATACAATAATATTATGGCGTAAGTTACTTATTTATATTATATTTTAATTAAACTTAATTTTTGTTAATTCAAGGAAGGGTGTCCCTAGTGTGTAATATTATTCCCACCGCATAAAATTGTTTGAAGCACACTTTTGGACTTTTGTACTACGGTACATAGGAATGATAGAAGCCATTGTAGCAAAATATAAATGTTTTCCTCTGTTTATAAATTTTTCATCTTGAATTTTGATGTTTCTACTCAGTGGGGTCATTTCAACATTTTCTTGGGCCCTCGGGTATTTAAGCCATTTGGATACCAAATGGCTTAAATAAGAATGTCTTGACCCCTATATATATATATATATATATATATTCATAATAACAGCTATCGTTTAAAGTCTTATATGGCCTAAGTTGCCGAAAAGATCTATGTGAGTGTGAATGGGAAAAAAGTGTGAGTAGTAAAATAATTTGATTTACTGTTTAACTGTGGTTTATTTGTAAAATTTTAATGTTACAAATAAACCACAATTAAACCGAAAATCAAATTCTTTTACTAATAATAACAACTGTGATAGCCTAAACTCCAAAAAGTGTGTTAAAAAAAAAAAAAAACTCTTGGGGTAGCGAGGAGCAAACTTTTTTTTCTTAAAATTTACATTCAAATAGGTACCTCAAATTTGGCCAAATGATATTTAATATAAGGAAAGATGAATAGGCCTGAATGGACTGAAAAGTCCATTAAAAAAACAAAATATAAAAAATATATTTTATTTTATTTTCTCCCAGACCAACGGTTTCGACCGCTAATGCTGCCAGTCTTCCTCAGTGAGGGGAATGTCTTATTTGATTATTTAATATAATTAATTTTTTACAGTTGACAGAATATACATTTTAAAGGGCATCTAAAAAATAATTGATTTATGAATTTTAAATTTTAATCAAAATCGTTAGAGCGAATTTTGAGAAAATTGTAAAAAATAGAGTAAAGCACTAATTTGGCCAATTTAAGGCTAATTAAATGCTTTTATTTAACTTACTCTTTCAAGGTCACCAACTTTGAGTCTTTGTTTAGGACACTTCCCGATGAGCTAGAGGTGTGAAATGTAATACTTAAGAGTCATTTTTAATGACGCCACTATATGGTGGTTTTGATCAAAATAGACCAAACTAATGTGGTACTTTATTTGAAACCCTTCGCGAATTAATGTAATTTCAAAAGACTTCCCGATGGGCTAGAGGTGTGAAATTTGATATTTAAGGGTCATTTTTTATGATAATGAATAATTTTTTAATTGGGTCAAAATAGTCCAAACTAATATGGTACTTTATTTGAAGCCTCACGCAAATAAGGCCCTATTAACTATAGTTTTGAATTTTGATATTTACGAGTCATTTTTTTATGATAATGAATAATTTTCCAATTAAACCAAATCAAAATAGGCCAAACTAATGTTCTTTATTTAAAGCTCTACTCTAATTAGACAATTTTATAAAATTTCCCGATGTTATTTAAAAGCCTCTAATTTTGAAAGTTAATTTAAAAAAATCACACGGAAAAAAAAAGACTAAAAAGCTTACAAAACCTGTCCGGGACTCTCACAAACATACACAGAAAATTTCATCATAATTGGTTCAGTCGTTTAGAAGGAGTTCAGTCACATACACACGTACAGAAGAATTATATATATAAAGAATAAATAAGAATAAGAATAAGAATATAATATCTAGGGAATTTTCTCGACTTCTGTCCAAAACCAAAAGCTAATGAATACCACCACTTTGCAAAAAAAGAGCAGCCTTCAGCGAATCGCTTCGTTCTGAACGGTTTTGAACCGTGTTAACCGAACCAATGGTCAACACTAGGGAACTTTCTCGGCCAACAAAAAAAAAATATTTTATTAATCTCAATTATAACTACTATACTGTACAAGATTTTTAAGATTAAAAATGGCCGGCAACGGAGGTTGATGAACCCCAGGAATCAGCGTGTAGGAACCCCCCCCCTGGTAGTTATCCGTATTATAAATTTAATATATGTACATGTATATGTAAAATTAAAACCCTAATAGCCTCTGCAAAAAAGAAAAGATTAAAAATATAATCGAGAAAGAAAAAAATAGAAAATGTTAAGGTAGGCTAGAAATCTTGATTAAATTGACTTTGCCGCCTCTATTATAGGCTAATAAAGAGAATGAAGAGAGAGAGAAAAAACCCGAAAAAATTTCTTGTTATAGAAAAAAAAGCTGAACACAGACAGATCATTTTGAGGGACCCACTTTTTTGGACTCAGGGGACCTCAAAACATGTATATCCATCAAAATCTCGACATTAAATTTTTGGCATGAATCCAATACTTTCTCTTTATATATGTCGTAGACAGATCGTGAAATTAGACAGTTTATGAACTGTCTAGACATTTCATGAACTGCAGCCAGATCGTGTAATGGTCAAACAGTTACATGATCTGGCTAAAAATTTTAGACAGTTCATGAAATGCAATTGGGCCTTAGACAGATCGTGTAATGCTCGAGAATTACATGAAATGTCTAAATTTTTTAGGCAGTTCATGAACTGCCTAACAGCAGTTTTGCCGATCGTGTACTATTTGTAATTTAATGCAATAAATCTAAAAAAAATTTTTATTTTTTTCGAAAATCAAAAAAAGGGCTTCTATAAGTTGTAGACATTTTAAATTGCTTTAATTTAAAAAAAATTGAGATAGATAGCTTCAAATTTGTGGCCGCAATCTCCCAAAATTAGAACCCCGAGACGCGCACCTTAACTCAAGATTTACAAAGTGAGGAAGATTTGGAAAATTTAGTAATCGATAATAATAATAATATTGAAAAAAATTGACTTTTTTCGAGATCTTTATTTGCTTTAAAAACAGTACACGATCGGCAAAACTGCTGTTAGGCAGTTCATGAACTGCCTAAAAAATTTAGACATTTCATGTAATTCTCGAGCATTATACGATCTGTCTAAGGCCCAATTGCATTTCATGAACTGTCTAAAATTTTTAGATAGAAGAATTTCGATGGCTGAGTGGCAATATATAAGGATCAGGAAGAGTATGGCAGCCAGCAAATGATAAAAAATCTATTTGATTATCGTCGACGTTTCGGGATCACGTCGATCCCATCTTCAGGACGATAAACTGTTATTGTTGCTTAGATAGATGCAATTTTGGTTCATACAAATATAACCACTTATATTTGCATATACCATTCATATACATCTAATGGTATATGCAAATATAAGTGGTTACATTTGTATGAACCAAAATTGCATCTATCTAAGCAACAATAACAGTTTATCGTCCTGAAGATGGGATCGACGTGATCCCGAAACGTCGACGATAATCAAATAGATTTTTTATCATTTGCTGGCTGCCATACATCTTCCTGATCCTTATCTAAAATTTTTAGTCAGATCATGTAACTGTTTGACCATTACACGATCTGGCTGCAGTTCATGAAATGTCTAGACAGTTCATGAACTGTCTAATTTCACGATCTGTCTACGACATATATACAATAACAAATAATGGGGTTGGAGAATAATTAACATATATAAGTTGGGGGGGGGGAGGGAGGAAGCAAATGCATCCCCTTTTCCTCGACTCAAATGAGGCCACTATACCTACCACCGAAAACTAAATATACTGGTGTGACCAGTAGTAGCATAGCACACTACTTTATTTACCGAAGGTAAAAGAAATATGTGTGCGACCAATCACACCTGATTGTCATTTGTCATTTCCATGTTATTTGTCATTTCCAAAAAAGTAGAACCAATTGCCTCTCAAATGGGCAAATATTGATACATATGCAGAGTTTAAGTAAAGCCAAAAGAAATTCAACAATCTTTTAAAGTTTAATTCAATTTTTTACTTATTATAAAATTTACAAGTAAACTTTTTAAGAATTATTTATAACTTATAGTAATTTTCTTTAATTTGAGTTGGCGGTTTGATGCTGATTGATGAGAAAAAGAGGACAGGGCAACTTTAATAAGGGAAATAAAAAATCTTTATTTTATAAAGGTCCTTTATGTAGTCCCCCCAGTTGGTCGACCTTTAAAGAAGTTGTTTAGTTCCAGAGGCGTAACTAACCTTTGGGGGCTGAGGGGGCAAAGCTCTACTAAACTAGGGCGCCGTTTTTCAAGTCAGTAAATGTGTTACAGCTGGGAATCGTTGATTAGGACATAAGGAGAAAAAAAGAGCTTCTTTGTCCTCTCTCACCACTTCATTTTAATGCATATAAATAATAAAATAATTTATTGCAATAAATTGAAGTGGTGAGAGAGTGAAACGGAAGCCGTTTTTTCTCCTTATTGAAGAGATGAAGTGGCTGTTATATTTGACAATAAGAGGATAAAGGAGCAAGCAGCCAGGTAGTTAGTCTCCACGAAATGAAACTCTCTATTGAGAAAACTGTTTCGGTTTTAATGAAATATAACTATCATCAGTCCATTTTGAGAGTGTGAGCTCAAATGACAAAGCATTGAGTCATATTGCGGAGTTGTCAGTAGATGTGTATTTATTTGTATAAAATACAAAGCAATGCAATCAGCTTATACGGTACGCTAAGTTTGAGATACAAAATTGTTTTTGTTAATCAAAAACAAAAAAAAAATTGATTAACAAAAACAATTGAGGTCTTCTGAATTTTCGCGACATGCTCTGAAAATAAGCTTTTAATCAAAATTGGTTAAAAACTACTACTTTACTGATGTACTTTTTCAGTTTTTTCGAATTTTCTCAAAATCCGCTCCCACGATTTTGATTAAAATTCAAAAATCAATTATTTTTTAGATGCTCTTTGAAATGTATATTCTCATTTTGCCATTGAAATCTTCAGAAGACCACTTTACTTTTTATTTTTTTTTTTTTTATTCATAAAAAAAAATATTCACACTTTTTTCTCATTCACACAGTCTTTTCGGCAACTCAGGCCATATAAGACTTTTAGACGATATCCGTTGTAATTAATATATATATTGGGGGTTCAGGCATTTCTATTTAAGCCAATATAAATAGTTTCCCAGATTATAAGTTTTACATCTTGAATTCTAATATATCGGCGGAAACTAAATATATCTGACACAAAAAAATCTGGCGTGAAAAGCACAGAACACTACTTTCGATTACCGAAGGTAAGAGAAAGTTGTGTTCTGTGCCACCAATCACACCAGATTTTTAGAAAATGTACCCATAACAGTATATAGGGTTTCATTAATCAAATTAGACTTTGCATATGAAAGAGAAGCTATTTTTATTGTTATCATCCGGGCCTTGGTATAGTGGTAGCATGCTAGCCATTTGTACCAAAGGCCGCGGGTTCGCATCCCGTACCGTGCGACAAAAATTTATTTAAATTATGTTGGCTACCAATCAATTTAAATAAAGGGCCGGACTAACAAGTAAGCCGAGCGCACAACTTTGCCCACTCCCCCTAGAGCCCCCACTCCGTCCGATGTTATACATATTATATATCATTTTACTCGGAAGGAAGTCTAGTTTCTCAATATATAAAATAAATTATAGGTTATGTAAGAAAAAAAAATATTTATCCCCCCCCCCCTAGAGCCCCCCCCCCCCCCTAATGGTCCGATTTTTACCAAAAGCTTTTCAGTTCTTGGCCTCTACCCCTAGTTTATGGGTGCAAAATTTCAAAACAATTGAATGAATAGTTTTTGAGTTTTCGTTGACGAAAAAAATTACCACACACACACACCCACACCCACACATATCATTCCAAAAACTTCTTAAATAGATTCAGGGGACCTCAAAACGCATTTTGGCAGCTTCAGAAAAATTTCGATTTTTTTTTACGATTACATTAACCTACGGTTGATGGGCAAAGTTAATAAAATATCTCAAGAAGAGAAACAAAAACAAAACTTACTAATTGTCAGCATCGATAGGCTCCGATGGTGTCACCCCAATCGCCTAGAAACTTCCAGCGATATCACAACAAAAAACGTGAGAAATAAATATGCATGTCTCGGTCCTCATAATACTAATATTTTCTAGTATTTTGTCAGATGTAACTTAAACCATCATTTTTGACGTAGTAATTAATGTAAGAAGACTTGGAGACTAGAAAGTTTTTCTGATCTCGTTGGTTGGTTTGTTTAAAATATATTTCTTTTATTTCTTAGAGAAACTTTGGTCCCAATTCACTCTGACGGAGATGGGCATTGTCTTGTTCACGCTGTCTCCCGAGCAATAGTTGGACGTGAACTTTTCTGGCATCCGTTAAGAACTAATCTTAAACAACACTTTGCTCAAAATATAGATAAATACAGAGTATGTTCTTTTGTTTTACTTTCACTCTTAGAATTCAATTTATTTCAAATAATTTCTTTTGATTTTTTTTTCCAGGCTCTTTTTCAAGATTTTATTAATGTCTCGGAATGGGCTGGGATCATCGCTGAATGTGATCCCGAATACGAGCCAACAGAAGAAGGAGAATTACTAGGATTGAGGAATATTCATGTTTTTGGTTTAGCCAACGTTTTGCGAAGGTATTTCTTCAGAGTTGTTTGTTAAATTTCTTTTTATTTATAAAAATATTCTTTTATATGTATTACAAGGTTCGCTAAAGGCGGGCAGGCATGTTACTTGCATGGCCATCGTTTAAAGCCCGAAATTGAACTTCCCGTTGACTATAATAACACCCTCACCCCGCAATTTTTGTAAGAAATTTTAAATGATACAGCAAAATGACAAATTTATGAAAATGGAAAAGATATTCAAGTAGCAATCTTACAAAAATTTTAAATTAAAAAACTATTATTAGTAAAAAAATTTCTGTATAGAAGCAACGTATAGGTCCATTCTAGTTGAGCCCCTTGACTAGAATATTTTCATCCAAAAATGTATTGAAGGGGTCAAACAATTCGTTGAATACTTGTTTGTATATTACTAGCCATTTGTTCCAAAAGTTTCGGGTTCGGATCCCAGGTAGTCCGATAAATTTATTTAAACCATTTTGGATACCAAATGGTTTAAATAGAGTAATGGAATTGGAGAATAATAAACACAGATGAGTAATACACAATATTACAGTTCTTTAAAAAATAATTTTATAAAAGATTACTCACAGGATGTAATAGGTGGGCTTGGTCCAAAAATTATTTAAATGCCTCAGGGGCGTCATACATGTTTTCCTTCTTTAAGCTGATGACCGCTCAGCTCTGATGCAGAATTGATATTTAAATAAAAATACATAATATAGTAATCTATTAAAAGAACGAAAAAGTCTATGAAGACAAAAGCTACACGGAGGTGACATCTAATGACAAATTTATAAACGAAGATGACTATATTATGTATGTTTTTAATATCAATTCTGCATCAGAGCGGTCACCAGCTTAAAGAAGGCACCTCACAAAAAACATGTATGACGCCCCTAAGGCATTTAAATAATTTTTGGGCCAAGCCCACCTATTACATCCTGTGAGTAATAAATGTGCCTGGACCACAATATATCGTAATAATATTAATAATGAGTATCGTAATGGCCTAAAATGCCGAAAAGACTAAAATGAAAAAAAGAAAAATAATTTAATTTAATTGTTAACAATTAATTTCCAACCGGACCAGCAGATAAGTTTTACCTTTTCACATCTCTTTATATCTCAAAAGGAATAAAGGAGGAATTCTGCATTTGAGACCAAGGTGAATAAAAACAGTGGCGCCAATAAAGAATATGATAGTGTCTCGTTTTCTATTATAAATTTTTCGGATTCCTTTCTTTCATCTTTCTCTTTATTAACCTAAAAAAGAGCGCGGAAAGCCAATTTGGACCAAATATCTCTAAAAATAACGAAAATTTTGAAGAAATATGAAGATGAATTTAATCTTTAACTTACTTTTTCGTGTTTTTTTCTTGATCCATTTTTCAGCATTTGAGCCATTTTGGTTGTGATTACTAGAATATTAAATAGAATATAGTAGAAAAATTCTTGAAAATTTTTTGTTTATTTTAGAATATTGAAGCTCATTGCATGTTAGTAAAAAAAAAAAAAAAAAAAAACCAAAGAATATAAAAAAGCTAATTTTCATGATAATTTTAAAAGTTCCTTTCATCTACTTGTTGAACATTTTTTAAATCTAAAACAGAACCGATCTTAATTCTCCGGCGGCTCTCGGACAAGGAATTCCTAAAAGTTGAGAAAAAAAAACTTAATATTTTTTCAATCTAAATTTGCTTCTCTTTTCAGACCCATCATTCTATTGGACTCAGTGGCTGGCATGAAATCTTTCGGCGATTATAGCGCAGTTTTTCTACCTGGTTTAGTCCCTGCTGATCAATGTAGAGGCAAAACAGGCGAATTAAATAAGCCTTTATGTCTCGCCTGGTCATCGTTGGCTCGTAACCATTATATTCCGCTAGTGGGAGTTAAAGGAGGACCTTTACCTCAATTTCCTCGCTCTCTTCTCCCTAAGGTATTTCTCATTACTTGAATAGAACTGAAAATTTACTTTCTTTTTGCAAGGTGTTAGATGCAGATGTATCATTTATATATTTTTATTGAGGCAAATAAAAATATATAGGTCCTATATCTTTATTACAACATGTGTAATTCATTAGTTATGCTGAAATTCTTGCAATAAATATATCTATATCTATCTAATCTAATCTAATCTATCTAATCTAATCTAATCTAATTATATTAAACGAGCAATGTACGTTTGTTTGCTTGCTTGTTTATATAATATGTATGCATATCAGTTCTCGAAAACGGCTCTAACGATTTATTTCAAATTTTAAATATATACTATTTGTGGTCCCAAAATGAAATTGTGCTAGGTCTCATGTTTGGGAAAATTCGGGAACTAGTACTTTACTGGTGTACTTTTTTAGTTTTTTCCAATTTTCTCGAAATTCCCTTTAAAGATTTCTTTCAAATTTTAAATAATTCCTAGTTCCGGGATAGAAAACAAATTGTGCTAGATCTCGTCTTAGGGAAACCTCGAGTACTAGTACTTTACTGGTGTACTTTTTTACTTTCTCTTACCTATGTATATATGTAATATATATATAGAGAGAAAGTATTGGATTCATGTCAAAAATTCGATGTCGAGATTTTGATGGATCTTCACGTTTTGAGGTCCCCTGAATCCAAAAAAGTGGTTTTCGCGACATGGTCTGTCTGTGGGTGTGTGTATGTGTGGGTGTGTGTGTGTGTGTGTTCAATTTTAAGCATGAAGGAATTGAGCTATGAGGCTGAAATTTTATATTTAAGTTAAACACCCCCCGGGACCGGAAAAATAAGCTTTTCATCAAAATCGGCCAAAGAGTATTAGTACTTTACTGATGTACTTTTTCAGTTTTTTTCGATTTTCTCAAAATTCGCTCTAACGATTTTGATTAAAATTGAAAAATCAATTATTTTTTAGATGCTCTTTCAAATGTATATTCTCGTTTTGCCCTCAAAATTGTTTGAAGCACACTTTACTCTTGTGCTTCATAGGAAAGATAGGAGAAATGGTTGCCATGGTAACAAAATATAAATATTTTCCCATGTTTATAAATTTGACATCTTAAATTCTATTATATTGGCGGAAACTAAATATATGTCGACACAAAAAATCTGGTGTGTCAAGCACAGTACACAACTTTCGATTACCGAAGGTAAGAGAAAGTTGTGTGCTGTGCGACAGTCACACCAGATTTTTTTATATCAATAATTACTTACAATGTATTTAATTTAATAATGTCAAAAGGCCAATTAGTAGAAAAATACCTATTATTTAAATTATATTATTAAAATACTAATTTCTGGTTATTATTAATTTTATTGAAAATAATAATTTTTAATTGTCTCCAGGCTGACGCATTTCCTGCGCAACTCTCATACGTATATCTCATGATTAAAGCTTTCTTATGAGGCACTGTCTCTTCTAAGTATCCACTCAGTAATGTTTCTATTCCTCAAAGCTCTCCCTGGACTGTTCCTTCTTATTTTGGTGTTTTTATTGATGTTTCCATTGAGGAACAAGTTGTCTCGTTATAATTTCTTTTAAATTTTAAATATTTTCCTATTTCTTCTATACAAATCAAATTCGCGCCCCTCGAGTATTCGTGAGTCATTCCACGTCAAATCGATACACTTTTTAACCTCACCATCTCAGATTTCTATGAAATTTGGGTCATAGGTAGAGTCAATAGAGACTAAGAAAAAGCCCCAATTTCAACTTGATATCTCAACTCGTTTAAAAGATATGGCGCGTTAAAGTTGTCAAAAATGGCAAAAAATCGACCTAACCACATCTATTTAAATTGCTATAAAATCACTTAGAGATGAGATAGAGAGATGAGTGAGGTGTCATTTTACAGCTTTTTAGACACCCTTTCCAATGATATACAATACAACTGGGGTGGTAATAAAAAATTTTTTTTAATTTCAAAATCAAAAATTTAAAGTAATTTTTCTCAAAAAAGTACCCCTTCGAAAATTTTGAAAAAATTCTAAAATAATCCTTGTTTAAAGGATAAAAGATAAAACTAAGTTTCATCATGGGATCATGATGGGATCATAGAGAAAAATTAATTAAAACAACCCCTGCGTTAGATTTTTGTCATAATTGGGAAACATTACACAGGCTAACAGTGATTTTGGTACCGGGGATATTTTGAGCTGATCTCTGAGTATATGCGACGTCCTTTTTCCAAAAATGCCGTCAGTTTTGCTCGAATAGCTCTAGTTTTAGAGATATAGAGAGAGGCGAGCGTGGCTTATCGGATAAGCTGAGGCTTAGTAATACGAGGTAAAATGTCACTCGAGTTCGAACCCAACTTGCCGAAAAAAATTCAACCAAAGTCGAACGTCTCTGCTGGAGCAAAAGGGAGTACACATCCCCTCCAATTCCAGGCACTTAGGGCCTGAGGAATGGTCATAAGAATTCAGGGGTAAAACATCACCCGAATTCGAACCATTCCTAGAACGGGGGAGCACAATAGATCTGATCTAGAAGGTCGCAGTGCAAAGAGAAGCCCCAGAACAACTAATCAATCAATCAATCAATCAGAGATATAGAGAATATAACGTTTTAATAGAAACTAAGGTGTGGTGGCTGTGATGATAAATAAAAATCTGGTGTGACTGGCGCACAGCACACAACTTTCTCTTACCTTCGGTAATCGAAAGTTGTGTTCTGTGCTTGTCACACCAGATTTTTTGTGTCGACATATATTTAGTTCCCGACAGTACGGAACATTTGAATTCAGATGTAAAATTTATAAGTATGGGAAAATATTTATATTTTGTTACCATGGCGAACCACTTTTTTGGATTCAGGGGACCTCAAAACGTGAAGATCCATCAAAATCTCGACATCGAATTTTTGACATGAATCCAATACTTTCTCTCTATATATATATTACATATATACATAGGTAAGAGAAAGTAAAAAGCCACCTATGTATTATTCAATTACATACATCCCTGGAGTAACCGAAAAATTAAAAAAATTATTTTTAGAATTCAATATAATTTTAGCACCGAAACCCTCCAACAATCTAATGTGCCTATACAACAACAAAGACAATATTCCTCTTAAGTTGCGCCAGGATGTTGTATATCTTGTTAAATGTATAAATTGTCCTGACCCTGGCTCATACTATATAGGGCAGACATGCAGACAATTGAAATTTCGTATGTCAGAACATGAACGAGATATCAAAAATAAATCTAAAAACACTGCCTTGGCAACACATTGTTCAGATCTTGGCCATAAATTTGACATTGACAATATTAGAGTGCTGGCTTCAGAAAATAAAATATCCAGAAGACTTATACTAGAAATGTGTTTCATACGTTCCTTTGGGCAGTCGGCTATCAATTTTCAGAGAGACAGCGAATAACTTGGTAGAGCCTTTGACGCTGTGCTCTTCCAGAGTTGAATGGAGACACTTCATTATACAATAATTGTCAATAATTAAATTAAAATAATCTAAGAATGATTTTCTCAATTAATGTGAAATATCGTAATCGAAATGTCAAAATTTTTTAAAAAGAATTTTTTAATATTCATTTGTATAAATTAATAAAAGTTAATAAGTTAAGAATTTAAATATAGTTAATGAGAAATTTTTTTATAAATAGATAAATTAGTTGACTTACCGAATACATTCGTTTATATAAATCTAAGAATAATATATTTGTATTCATTCATATAGTTCCCCAGATAGCACACATTCGTCTTATGTATGTACATCCTATGTCCCGCCGCGACCTGTCGTTCGTCTTATGCAGATACATTTTGGGTCGCAGGACCTACGATGTAGGTACATTTTATGGAGCTCTTCCTACATTCCATGCGTACATAAGGTGTCCCGTTTAGGTCCTGTCTATGGCCCCGTGCGACCCGAACAGTACCTTTGTGCGTACTGCCAGGACGAATCTTTTTGGTCCCGTGCGCGACCCAGGAATATGTTTTTAATATATTCTACATCCAAATTTGGTCCTGCAGATTCTTATTTATTTTCATCTTATTTTTGCGTTATGTTAAAAAAATTAAGACTCCATTTGGCATAGGACATTATCATGAAGAGGGATTAACACAGTAAAAACTTAAATTATAAATAGTTTTAATTATTTTAATTTTTTTTTTTTTTATTATTGTTTTTATATGGGAAAACTTTGAAACAGAAACTCCAAAGCACAAAAGATAAAGAAAAAACACATTTTGTATAACAACTTTTTTTTTATTTGAGGAATAAGAATTTAAAATTAATAAATAATAATATTGAGATGATGGCTGAACTATTAGCAGATGTGAGTAGAATGGCAGCCAGGAAAGAAATCAGACAAAAATTTAATCAATCTTTATCTAATTTTATTTCGATTGCCGACATTTCGGACGCAAATCGCGCCCTTCCTCAGGACAATAGACAGTTAATAAAATACAGATGGGCGTATTTTTTTTTTTTTTTTTAACAATATAAAAACAATTCATGGGTGTACGATTCATTGTTTCTTGCTGACCTGAGGAAGTGCGCAATTTGCGTCCGAAACGTCGGTAATCGAAATAAAATTAGATAAAGATTGATTAGATTTTTGTCTGATTTCTTTCCTGGCTGCCATCCTACTCGTATCTGTTAATAAATAATAATTATACAAAAAGATAACATTATAAAATAAATAAAATATACCGGTACATAATATTGCTAGATTCATAAAATGGTCTAGGACTTTTTTTAAACAAAGATAAACATACATTTGGAAAAATACTGATTAAATTTTTATAATCGTTGTTTTCTTCCATATTTCTTCCGGTTGATAGAAAAGACATTTCTATTTTCTCAAGGAGATTTGTTCATTTCAGCCTGCTTACAAAAGACAATTGATCTAAAAAAAAGAAAAAATTATAAAATTATTATGATTCTCGCACCGGAGTCCCGGGTTCGCTTCCCATCCCAAGCGAGAAAAATTTATTTCATTTGATTTGACTACAAATCATTTGAAATAAATAGGGATGGGGTCTAAAGGGCCTTAGATGCCGAGAAGGACCTTTAAAAAAAAAAAAAAAAAAAAAAAAAAAAAAAAAAAAAAAAAAAATTATTATGAAACAATTATTTAGATATTTTTTTGACAAAAAAGTTTATAAAAAAAAAAAAAAATTTGTCAACTCATGAATTTCGTTGGAACAGAAATTGAAAAATACATCTTCTCAGGTCAAAAGCTGAATGCAGACTAAAGCTAGAAAGCGGTCAGTTTTAGCAGGCAGGTAGTCTATCCCTTTACAAAGGGCATTGCCATTTTTGAATACAATGACGGGGCTGGGTTTTTCCAATTGTTTAATATTTTATTTTTTTTCCATTCCAGCCATCTTTTTGTCAATTCTAAGCCACTGTCCGCATTCCATTCGTCTAAATTTTAATAGCATTTTAATTAGGCGATTTTCTAATATGTTATTACAATCATCATATAAATTGTGACAAGATTGCATTTCTTCTTGGTATATCAAACGAGCTCTTTTATAAACATGCCATTATAAATTATAATTTCTTTCCCAAATACAGGGCCAAAAATTGGGGGAAGATTTTAAACCACGCGGTAAGCCCATTTTCTGCAGATTAGTCAATCAAACAAGTATATGCAAATAAATGTTCCAATACCTAGAAAAATTGAAAGATTTTGGAAGATGAAATAAAAAGACAAACTTGTTTTCGGTCCTAATTTTATTTTATCTTCTATCTCTATTACGGGCTTTCTCCACATTGTCTTTAAAGATTTTATTTTTATAATAAATAATATAAATAATAAAAAATAAAACCAAACTTACCTTTTTATATAGGAATCCTAAAAAAAACAATTATTTGTTCAATGTTCATAAAAAAAAATTAAACAAAATATTTATACAAAAATTTAAAAATTTGATAAATTTTATTTTATTAGGATTAGCATTCCAACATATTAATGGATCATAACTTCACATTTGTTTTGGTAAATAAAATTGATAAAAAAAATTTTTCTTTGAAAAAATTCTAAGTTTACAGCCGGAATTGGTCCGGTATGCGACCTACACTTGTATTTTTTTTTCTTTTTTTTTTTTGAAAAAAAATTCTAAGTTTACAGCCGGAATTGGTCCGGTATGCGACCTACACTTGTATTTTTTTTTTCTTTTTTTTTTGAAAAAAAATTCTAAGTTTACAGCCGGAATAGGTCCGGTATGCGACCTACACTTGTATTTTTTTTTTCTTTTTTTTTTTGAAAAAAAAATTCTAAGTTTACAGCCGGAATAGGTCCGCTATGCGACCTACACTTGTGTATTTTTTAAATATATTTTTAATAATTTCCAAAACCCTTGAAAAAGAGAAATAAATAATTTGAAAAAAAAAATTAACATTTTTTTAAAATATTCTATCTCTAAGCCGTATGAGGAACTGAAAAAAATACTTTGAAAATACAAAAATATTTTTTTGAAAAAAATTCTAAGTGTATGTCTGGAATAGGTCGGGGCGGGACATCTTATGTACATACATGATTGGACGTATCCGCCATGTTAGCCCGCTTTACTTACCATTTAGGTCCAGGTACGTCTTGGCCGTAAACTGGAACTAAACGGTAGGTACATAAGACGAAGTGTGCTATCTGGGTCACTTTCTTGGGTGACCATTGTCAAACATTGTATGCCAGTTCAACAATATACATGTTCAATTGTAACCAATTAAAGACATATGTATATATCAAGCAATTTTAGACTAACTCTGAGCACAAAAAAACAATTGTAAGTTATTTCATATTGTTATATTATATTTGATATATACATGTATATTTTCATATTGATGTGTATGTTTTATTATAGAAAGGACTGAAGATGGAGCACTAATAAATGCACCGAAACGTCTCCGGAAAATTGTTGTAGCATTCAGAATTATTTCCTTTTGGCTGCCTCTGCCCTTCCTCTCTGAGTTTTAATAGAAATTCTGCTCTAAAGCGGCTCTCATTTTGAGTTTTCTAGATTTTTTTATGGTGTTTTCTCTTAAAAATATACAGGTAGCTAGAGTACATAGAAATCTAAAGATTCAGTCCCATTGGAGGTGATTTAGTGGTGCAAAACACGGCTAAAAGAGTAAAAAAAAATCCAATTTTTCCAGTTTTTCTTAACTTTGGACCACCCCAGTGGCGTATTCAGGGGGGGGCAGGGGGGCCGGCCCCCCCAAAGTCTTCTCCAAAACCAAAAAATACCTATTGTTTTCCCTAATGATTTTTTTTTTCTAAATAATTATTTTATTAACTCTCCTAAATTCTAAAATCTAAAAAAAAACTTATAAATAATTGAAAAAATCTCTCATATTTACGAATTTTGTATTAAAATTATTTTTTATTTCAAGAAAAAAAAAATTTTTTTTTATTTGTTTTTATTTATAATTATTATATTATCTAAAAAAAATTTCTCCACTTTAAGTTTCTTGGCCAAATGGCTTAAATAAGAATGCCTGGACCCTAATATAGATAAATTCATAAATAACGGTTATCGTCAAAGTCTTATATGGCCTCAGTTGCCGAAAAAGACTGTGTGAATGTGTGTGTAAATGTGAGTGTGAATGAGAAAAAAAAGAAAAAAAAAAAAAAGTTTCTTGGAGAAGGGGGGGGGGGGTTCATAAAACTTTTGGGCCCCCCCCCCCCCCCCAAGCAGAAATCCTGGCTACGCTACTGGACAACCCTACAATTTTTTAAACATCCCTGAATGCAAAAATCATATATGTACGTTATTCTGTAATTCTTTAGCTTTCCAGAAATCATTCATTCGTGCAAATCGGTTAATTATTAACGAAATTATAAACAAAATAGTTAATCTAAGTCAAGAACAAATAAAAGAAAATTTTATTTTAAAGATGGTGTTTTGCTTAAAAGTCCTTGGCTATAGTGATAGAGCTGACATAACTATTTTGTTTATAATTTCATTAATAATTAACCGATTTGCGCGAATGAATGATTTCTGGAAAGCTAAAGAATTACAGAATAACGTACATATATGATTTTTGCATTCAGGGATGTTTGAAAAATTGTAGGGTTGTCCAAAGTTAAGAAAAACTGGAAAAATTGGATTTTTTTACTCTTTTAGCCGTGTTTTGCACCACTTAATCACCTCCAATGGGACTGAGTCTTTAGATTTCTATGTACCTAGCTACCTGTATATTTTTAAGAGAAAACACCATAAAAAAATCTAGAAAACTCAAAATGAGAGCCGCTTTAGAGCAGAATTTCTATTAAAACGTTATATTCTCTATATCTCTAAAACTAGAGCTATTCGAGCAAAACTGACGGCATTTTTGGAAAAAGGACGTCGCATATACTCAGAGATCAGCTCAAAATATCCCCGGTACCAAAATCACTGTTAGCCTGTGTAATGTTTCCCAATTATGACAAAAATCTAACGCAGGGGTTGTTTTAATTAATTTTTCTCTATGATCCCATCATGATCCCATGATGAAACTTAGTTTTATCTTTTATCCTTTAAACAAGGATTATTTTAGAATTTTTTCAAAATTTTCGAAGGGGTACTTTTTGAGAAAAATTACTTTAAATTTTTGATTTTGAAATTAAAAAAAATTTTTTATTACCACCCCAGTTGTATTGTATATCATTGGAAAGGGTGTCTAAAAAGCTGTAAAATGACACCTCACTCATCTCTCTATCTCATCACTAAGTGATTTTATAGCAATTTAAATAGATATGGTTAGGTCGATTTTTTGCCATTTTTGACAACTTTAACGCGCCATATCTTTTAAACGAGTTGAGATATCAAGTTGAAATTGGGGCTTTTTCTTAGTCTCTATTGACTCTACCTATGACCCAAATTTCATAGAAATCTGAGATGGTGAGGTTAAAAAGTGTATCGATTTGACGTGGAATGACTCTCGTACTTTATTTACGGATGTACTTTTTTTAGTTTTTTACAATTTTATCAATATAAAAAAAAGACCGAGCTCCGGCTCGGTCACCCCGGAACTATAAATAATACTAGTTTGCTTTATCTGCACTGATCACCTTGCAAAAAGAAAGTCAATTTTTCCATTTCTTCAACTTTGTTAATACTGTTATTAGTAGTCTATGCATTTGAGGTATCAACTAATTTTTTAGTTAAATCATCATTTTGTCTTTTCTTATTCTTTTCATCTAAGGACTTGCTTCATATTTTTTATTATTTCCTCTTATATTAGAAAAATGGAAATGGTTAATAACACACACACCCGAAAAAATATAGAAAAGCCTGGAATTGAATCCTAGTCTTTTAGCTTACGACCAAACTTACACCACTATAGGTGCTATTTAGTTAAAATATAAAATATATTTAACAATTTTTTGTTAAAAATTTCTCACTTCAATTCTCTCGGTAAAGAAATACAATGTCAACTGTCGAATCACCTTAATTCCAAACTTGAATTATAAAGGTTGACTGTTTAAAATAAACCATAGTTATTTTTCAAAATTTTTATCTCATATTTTGATATTTTATATACAATAGAAAATCCAAAATAAATACAAAATTTCATAAGAATTGGAAAAAAAGTTTTTAAAAAGTGTAAAAAGTTCCAAAAGTGGTACCCTTTTGAATCGAAATTATATAACATGCAAATTTAACATTGGCTCTATGGAAGGAAGAACAGGATAATGAATTTGAAAAATCTGAAATACATCACTTAAGTGCACTTCAAACAATTTTCACGAAAAATTTTACTGATGTACTTTTTAAAGTGCATCTAAAAAATAGTTAATTTATATGAATTTTAATCTAAAAATCTGGTGTGATGGTCGCACAGCACACAACTTCCTCTTACTCTTGTTAAGAGAAAGTTTTGTACTGTGCATATCCCACCAGATTTTTTGTGTCGTTAGATATTTACAATGAGAATATACATTTGAAAGAGCATCTAAAAAATAATTGATTTTTTAATTTTAATCAAAATCGTTAGAGTCAATTTTGAGAAAATCGAAAAAAACTGAAAAAGTACATCAGTAAAGTACTAGTACCCTTTGGCCGATTTTGTTTAAAAGCTTATTTTCACGCTCCAAGGGGGTGTCTAATTTTAATATAAAATTTCAACCTTCTTTGCGGAACCCAGTTAGCTATGTTGCTTGATTGTTAGAAAATTTCAATTTGATGTGAGTGAAGGGTTACTACTAATGGGGGATTGACTATCTCTTAAAAATATTTTGTTTCTGTACGTAGAATTTTTAATAAAAGGAACTTGAAGAATATTATTAAAAGTTGATAAATAAATATAATAGTAGAAAAATAAAAGGCCGAGCAGCTAGATTTATTTTTTTAAAAGAACTCACAGCTACGTTTCGGTCGACTATACGACCATCTTCATGGCTAGAGTTCAGTCATTATATTATATTCACTTTTGGCGCTGAATGCATTGTATCTGATAGATCGTAATGAAATTTATGAAATGTCTGTTAAAGAACTTGAGAGGTTTTTCTAATGACTGAACTCTAGCCATGAAGATGGTCGCATAGTCGACCGAAACGTCGCTGTGAGTTCTCTATTAAAGAAATAAATCTAGCTGCTCAGCCTTTTATTTTTCTACTACGTATTGATTCAGCTATTCACCTCGCTAACATAAATATAATAGTTCAAAATTGGAAAATTAACGCACATCATCCATTTATTAATGGATTTGTTTTTTGCCTCTAAAGTGAACTAATTTTCTTTCCTTTTTTTAGGTTTGGGGAGTTTCCCAATCGTTACTCAATGATTACATTGTTTTTGACACTTGGGATTGTATTACAATCGGAGGCGAACGTTGCCTTCAAGAGTCTTACGTCCGAAAACTCACCCAAGCAATGGACTCGTTGTTTCTAGAAAAATACGGCGTGCATCCAGCTCTCGTTGCTGATGTTCAACATTTCTGTTGTCGAAAAATTGGTGTAGTCAATGTAAAACCTGCTGTTGCCGTTCAAGCCACACAAAAAGTTTTACATGAACGGAGGCTTTATAGGTATTTAAAAATATCTTACAGCTCAAAAACTAATTAACCGTTGATTAATTGCTCTTTTCTCTTAATAGATGCCTCACTTGCGACACTTGCCATGTGGTGAATCTGGCTTCTGAATGGCTCCGACCAGGAAGTAAAGGATTACTCTATAACATTGCAGTTCGGGAATTTGGTCAGCTTCGAGAAGACAAAACATATTCTTTTCATTCGTACGGTCTCACTTGTACCTATGACGCACACAAAGACACCCTCGTCTTGGAAAAAACTGAACAATTGGAGAGCTGTACTTGGTGTAAAGAGTAAGTCATGTGATATCACTAAGCACCTCCAACGAATTTTTATAAATAAATTTGTCATTTTAGCACCAAAATGCGACTCGTTTTGGCCGACGGATCTCTCGCTTATGAGAATGGAGATATGACAAAAACTCGGATTTCAGGCGGCTGCCATTGTGGATTTAAACATTGGTGGAATGGAAGAGAATATGATTTTATCCCAGAAATTGTAAGGATTTTTGTATAGGATTAATCTCTTGTTAGATACTGCCAGACATACGTCATTCGACGAGTACCAAGTGACGGCCAAGAGATCAGATGCTTGTCAAATGCCAAGTTTTAGGGAGTAGTTATTGTTTTCCAACGGTTTTTTGTCAGTATACGCTCTTTCCCTTAGTGCCACACCAAAGTAAACGAATAACGAATATTCGCCGTGTTTAGTTCATAACATGCTCGAGAAATTCTTCTACAAATATAACGTCAAGCTCGTTTTTAACTAGAAATCACTCGGTATTCAGCGAATGTCTGGCGCCCAGTTACATAAGGACAATAGAATTAAAAATCTTAATAAAAATTCATCATTCTTATTTGGTTTTGTTTTTTATTTATTTTTATGGTTTTTTTTATCATTAAAAAAAAAACATTTGGTATGGCTTAAATAAAATCATCGGATTGCATGGGATCCGAACCCGCGACCCTTGGTATAGAAGGCCAGCACGCTAGCCTCTACACCAAGGCCCAAGAGCAGAGTTTTGCTTTCTTTAAAAGTTTCTATAAAAATTTTAAAAAAAGTTGACAACACTTCTATTATTTCTACATTATTCTTTTCTTGAAGTTGAATCTTGAGCAAGCCTAATAGCTAAATGTTTTATCAAACAGATTCCTCTTGTGATGTCGTATGAAGGACGGATCATTGAAGAGACAATCCCCTGGTTCCAATATGAATCCGATCCATCATTTAACAGTAGTCTTTATGGAGAAGCAACATATTTGGTACAAAAACATTTCCCAGGTAATTTTTCTATACAGAATATTGATATAAATATTTATTTTTTTAAAGAATTCATTTTAACAAGGCAAGGTTTTGCTTTTTTTCCTAGGTGACCCCGCTAGTGATTTGCTCGTTCAAAAGATTGTTGATCAAATACGGGAGATGCTCAAACATCCTGATCGTATTCGAAATCTTGAATTTGAAGAGCATACAGCAGGCAATGATCCACGAGCACTTCGCCAACGTTTGGCAGAAGCCTCCAATCCCGAGAGGCCAGTTGGTCCAAGCAATGTCGCAGGACCAAGTGGGCTTGGCGTGGCTGGGCCAAGTAGACGTCCAGAGGCAACTCTAACTAGTTCCGATCTCACCGATAGTGATGGAGATTGTGAAATCTACCGAAAAGGAAGGGTAAATAGTATAATATAATAATATTTTCATGTATTATTGTCAATTTTGTTGCCACTAGTTCAATAAAGCCTTCTTGAGGCCACTTGCTCATCTTGTCGATGAACGGCGATTAGTTCGTGGTCTCTAGAAATTTAGACGAAGAGTTATCATTATAAAAGAACATTTTAGGAAGAAAATGCCATTTTCTCTTAAGAGCATCTTAACCAATATCATTTATTTGCATTTTTTGACGAATGTAATGTTTTGACTTCATATTAATACAAATTAACTTAACATTACCTTCAATATACCTCCTCTATCCCTACAAAGCTGATGAGAATCTTCCAGTGTTCGAAACAATGCGTCTTCTTCTGTCAGCTCGTTCGGCGTTTTTTTCACAGCTTCAAAGGACTCAAATCTCAAAACTTGTTCCTTGTAATCCAGATTCTACCTTAGGAAACAGATAGTCGCACGGCGCAAGATCCGACGAATAAGACGGATGGTCTAACACTAGTCTCGAGTTCAAAGATTCATTTTCTGTTCTGGGAGTGACAGTTACATCTGATCTCTCCTGGAGCAACCACATCTCTTCTGTGGTTAAATCTACCGCAAGGAAATTGGGTTTCCTATTCAAAACGAAGCGTTACTTTTCCTCCCAACAACTCCTAATCCTCTATAAAGCCCAAATTCGGCCGTGTCTTGAATATTGTTCCCACCTTCCTTTGGCGAGGGGCGTCGAAAGACGCTCTCTCCTCCTTGGAAGCCATACAGAGGCGTGCAATTAGACTGATAGGTGATTCTACCCTTACTGCATCCCTACAGTCACTAGATCATAGAAGAAGAGTATCTGCACTATCTCTCTTCTACAGGTATTACCATGGTCAATGCTCTGCCGAATTAAAATCAATTATCCCACCCAATGCAACATATTCACGGAACACAAGAGAGGCATCTTCCCAACATCCCTATGCTGTTCAGATCACGACTAACAGAACAAATAAATTTCATTCTTTCTTTGTCCCCATGACCTCCCGTGATTGGAACAAGCTCCCTGCGTCTATCTTCCCCAAAACCTACAATCTTCAGACTTTCAAGTCTAACCTCAACAGGCATCTTCTCAGTTCCCGCAGTTGAGTTTCCCCTTTATGCTTCTCCTTTTGTTTTTATTTTCTTCCTGGCTGCATGTGACTATTGGTCATTATAGGTCTTCGGACCTTATGCACCCATTCCAAAAAAAAAAAAAAAAAAAAAAAAAACTAAGAGAACCAAAAAAGCTCGAATGAGCAAATTCAAAGCAATGATGCTTGTTTTTTTTCAATATTCATGGAATGCCTTCACTGGGTCCTGAAGGTCACTTTATTAATCAACATCATTACTACCTTCACGATCATGCTTAACTTCCTAAAAGAATAAAGAAAGTATGGGGAATGACTTCCCCGAGACTTTCTCGTATATTCTTTTAGAATTACATCTGGGTGTGTGTGTGTGTGTGTAAACACGATTGCTTAAAAACCAAAGCAGCTAGATCGATAAAATTTGGTATATGCTGCTTACACTAAAATTGTAGATTTCTGTCAACTTTTGGAATAAATAGGTCACTTGGGAGTAGTACTTTACCTAATAAGTTTTTTCAGAAATTTTGAAATTTTCAACAAATGCATTTGTTTATATTTACATGTTTTTTAATGACACCTGTCTGATTTTATTTTGATTTTTCTTTCCAAAATTTACGAAAAATGTCTTTTTCTTCTGTGATTATTTCAAAAACTATTCAGTTTTCGGAAAAATGTCAAAGAATAAAAACTTTTTAAAATTGAGTATTTTATCATAATATAACAAAGAAATTGAAAATTTCAAAATTTCTGAAAAAACTTTTTAAGTAAAGTACTACTTCCAAGTGACTTATTTACTCCAAAAGTTGATAGAAATCTACAATTTTAGTGTAAGGAGCATATACCAAATTTCATCTATCTACCTGCTTTGGTTTTTAAGCAATTGTGTTCACACACACACACACACACACACACACACACACACACACACACACCACACACAGAAATATTGCCCAAAATGGTATTTTTGGACTCAGAGAGGTCTAAAACGTGGAGAAACATCAAAATCTCGAAGTCGAATTTTTTTACGATTACATAACTTTCTCTATACGAGAAAGTAAAAGGACCCGAATTGTGGAAGGACAAGTCATGGGTTCTCCAGCAAGAAAATGCGCATTTTTTCATTTTGCATTGTCTGTCAAGAGGTTTCTGCATCCCAGTGTTAAACCATCCGCTTTATTCTTGCCGTGCGACTTCTGTTTCCTAAGATGAACTCTGCATTAAAAAGAACAAGATTTGACCCCGTTGAAGCTGTGAAAAAAAGGCACGCTGACAGAAGAAGACTTCCGAACAATGCATGATTCGCTTAGAACGTTGTAGGGATAGAGGAGGGGTGTGTATTGAAGATGATAATAAAAATACCATAGTATATAAAATCAAAATAAAATGTTTTACTGCTCTGTCTCGTTATTTAATAGCCATTTACACGTTGTATTACTCTTTTTACTTTCTCTTACATATATATGTAATATATAATGATAAAGTATTGCGATCATGTCAAAAATTCGATATTGAGATTTTATTGGAAATACCTTTTGAGGTTCCCTGAGTCCAAAATTAAAAGTGCGTCCCGCAAAATGGTCTGTGTGTTTGTCTGTAGCCATATATTAAATATACTGTATAGGAAAGAGAAAGTAAACAAATAAACCTAACTGACTTTTATCAAATTTTTTTTTTTTTTTAATTAGATGGAAGGTGCAGCAGGTAGTAGTAGAGGAGAATGCAGCAAAGCATTTGAAGATGATCTTTTAGTGGCTGGAGGAAGTGGCGGAGATATTTATAGTGATATTGAAAAGACCCAACGCGATATGATGCGTCAACAGAGGGACTACGCTCAACGGAAAGAGGGCGAATATTTATTGCAAATGCAACGACGACTTAACCGAGGTAAGAGAGAAAAAATAAAGGCTCGGACTAAGCCGAGCGCACAACTTTGCCCACCCATTATTCAAAGAAATTACGCAACGCGTTTGTTTATTTGTTTTGATTTTGCTCTGCTGCTATGCACAATTTTTGAATTTAAATGATTTTTTTAACAAATTTATGACAAATTAGGATACAAATATTATAAATCATTTTACTCGGGAGGAAGTCTAGTTTCTGAATATATAAAAAAAATTATAGGTTATGTAAGAAAAAAAAATATTTGTCCCCCCCCCCCCCTCCCCCTAGAGTCCCCCCTAATGGACCTATGTAATGACGAAGCTTTTCAGTTCTTGGCCTCTACCCCTAGTTTATCAGTGCAAAATTTCGAAACAATTGAACAAATAGTTTTTGAGTTTTCGTTGACGGAAAAAATTACCACACACACAGACACACACACACACACAGACATCATTCCAAAAACTACTTGAATGGATTCAGGGGACCTCAAAACGCATTTTGGCAGCTTCAGAAAAATTTCGATTTTTTTACGATTACATTAACTTTACCTGCCAAACCAACGGTTGATGGGCAAAGTTAAAAATATCAAGGAGATGTATACTTGTAGACTAAAGATGACCAAATAAGAAATTAAGAAGTTGCAGTCAACGAATTTTCTTTATTGGATAAACCCACGGCAAATGTTTTTGTCCTAGGTTTTGACCGTTATTAAAGATGGGGCAAGGGCAAATAAATCTGGCCATTTATAACCTGGGTCGCGGGTTCACACCCCGTCCCAGGCGACAAAATTTATTTCAATTGCATTGGATACCAATCCTTTGAAATAAATAGAGATGGGCTCAAAATGACTTCAGATGCCAAAAAAGACAAACGAATAAAAAAAAAATAGTGTGTGACTGATCGCACAGCACACAACTTTCGATTACCGAAGGTAAGAGGAACAAGATTTGACCAGTCACACCAGATTTTCAACTTTGCCCATCAACCGTAGGTTGGGCAGGTAAAGTTAATGTAATCATAAAAAAAATAGAAATTTTTCAGAAGCTGCCAAAATGCGTTTTGAGGTCCCCTGAATCCATTTAAGAAGTTTTTGGAATGATGTCTGTCTGTGTGTGTGTGTGTGTGTATGTCTGTGGTAATTTTTTTCGTCAACGAAATCTCAAAAAACTATTCATTCAATTGTTTTGAAATTTTGCACCCATAAACTAGAGGTAAAGGTAAAGAACTGAAAAGCTTTTGGTAAACATCGGACCATTAGGGGGGGGGGGGGGCTCTAGGGGGGGACAAAAATTTTTTTCTTACATAACCTATAATTTTTTTTATATATTCAGAAACTATACTTTCTCCCGAGTAAAATGATATATAATATGTATAACATCGGACCATCAGGGGGGTTCTGGGGGGGGGGGGGGGGACAAATATTTTTTTCTTGTATAGTGGATGGGCAAAGTTGTGCGCTAGGCTTAGTCCGACCCTTTATTTTGTTAAGGGATGTTTAATGAAGGTTGAGGAAGGTCGTTAGCTGGAATATGTTGAAAATCAGTGAAAAAATTGCAAAAAAAAAAAAAAAAAAAAATCGATAATTTTTAATGATTTTTTAGCAATTTAAAGCACAAAATCTTCGCCCACATCTCCACCTTGGAACGAAATGTTCATGTTTTTGAACTTTTTACTTTTCTAGACGTTCAGAAAAAATATTAAGGCTAAAAAAATTCTTTTTCACCCCCTCCAAATTTAATTCATGGCCGTATAATTAACGAAAAGGGGTGGAAATAAGAAGGGGTCTGTCCCCAGAAAACGGCAAATGGTGGGGGAAATCGGAGGTCATATTTGCATTCAGGAAGTAATTTTACTTAAGAATCTGAAGAAATCATGTCGAGGCTCAAAAAAATTTCATTTTGCCTACTAGTGTTATTTAAAAGTCAATTCGACGTGCCTCCTAACCATATTCGATTTTTAGCCGATACCATGAAAACCGTTTGTTTTACTAAACAATGTTTAAGGACTTTTTTTTAGTAAATTTAATGCTCTTCAAAAAATTTCTTAAGTTTTTGCTGGACCAACCGTTAAAGAGTTAGAGGTGTTAATAGTCTAATTTAGGGGAAACCGATGATATATACTGTATATAGAGGTTAATGAAACCGAAATTTAGTTACCGCTTTTTACATTCTCTTACCTATGGGTCATTCCGATCCAAATCAATACAAATTTAGAAGAAAATTTTCCTCACTATCTCAGATTTTCTTAAAATTTGATATACTTGTACTAACTTAATTTAATTGTTCTTGTTAAAATTGTTGAATATTTATTACTTAAAATAAAAGCGTGGGGGCTCATTGATAGCTTAAAGAATTGTATATTCTTAGAGCCTCGGAATCACTTCGAAGCGCCCCACGCTTTTATTTTAAGTCATAAATATTCAACAATTTTAACAAGAACAATTAAATTAAATTATTTCTCTCTTTAGTTCAATTTAAATAAAAGCATTATTTTTAAAAAGTTTTTTTTATTATTTATATTTTTTAAAGAATATTTCCTTCTATATTTATTTATAATAAATCAATTCGTAGCCAATAATTTAAATACGATCTTATTTTTTCAGGAAAAGGAAGCCAATCGAGACATGAACCTGAACTAGAGTCAGTCCGTATGGGCCCAGGATATACAACTTTGAAACGTAAATTGGTCCAAGATGCGAGACCAAGCACTTCAAGACAATCCAACTCGGGCTCTTTAGGAGTTCTTCATGACCATTTGTTAGCTGGACCATCAACATCGAAACGTGGTAAAGCTCTTGATGGTCCAGGCAAATTGGCGTTTCGTATCAATGAAGTTATTTCAACACGACCAAGAGGCTCTCATTCGCCCTCGTCATCAGTTGATGGAGGAAAATCACCAACACAAACACGAGCAGGAAGATCTCCACCGGCGACTTATGATATGCGTCCAAGGCGTTCGCCTTATTCCCCATCCTCGAGTAGCTCTAATAGCCCTTAAACTCACTCTGACTCTTCCTTTTTATATATATATACATACAAATATAAAATCGCAAAGTGAATGTGTTTTTTTATTTAAAGTAATTAAAGGATAAGAATATTTTTTTCTTATTTTGGTCATTTTATTTAAAGAATAAACTCAAAATCATGGTCACAGAAATATTTTTCATGCTGACTAAATTTGTCAAAAAGGAAAAAAAAAAAAAAAAAAAAAGCAGACACTCATTCACAAAATGTTTTTTTATAAAAAAGAGGAAAAATATTATATCTGTGATTTTTATCTTTCATAATCAATTAGAAAGATATTTTTTTAGTTTTATTCTTTAACTGTTGATGTTATTGTCTGGCTAGGAAATATACAAATAAATATGTGGACACTTGTTAATTTAAAATTGTACGTAATTTAAAAAAAAAAAGTACTTCGAGTTAAATTTAAGCTCTTTAAAAAAAAAAAAAAAAAAAAAAAACTTGTATTCGAATGTATACTTAGAAACTTAATTAATCAAAAGAAAAAAAAACTAAAAATAACAAAAAAAGGAATGGTAAAAATAAATTACAAAGATTCCATGATACATTCACTCTAATTTATTTAAATAAAAAAAAAAAAATTAAATTTAGGGATTTTTTTTACATAAAAGAGTGAACTTATCAAACAATCTATTGTTAAAAAAACTAATTATTAAAACAATTTTTTTGTTTATATATAAATATTTAAATTTATGTATATTTAATAATAATAATAATAATTTAGTTTTTTTTAATTAAATTATTTCTAAGCTTTTTCTCTTTTAAATGTCCGAGGAAGGTGAAGTGAAAAAAGAAGGACGAGGTGAAGGCGAAGATGAGTGTGAAGAAGAAGAAAAAGAAGAGTTGGTGGTAAGAAATGAATTTCTTCTTTTTCAATTATCATCTTTATATATCTTTTAACTAATTTTTATAAATAAATAAATCAGGATCCTTTAACAGAATTAAAAGAGGAATGTAACCAGACATTATGTTCTATTGAGTGTAAAGATTTGGAGGAGTGTACAAATAGGGTGAACAGTAAAACGAACACAACGGAGACTTGTTATCAAGAACTCTACTTTTTAATGAAATGCTACGGTCATTGCGTAAATTTTATTATTATTATTATTATTATTTTATTTAAGATTATTATTAATATTAGAATGTGGATTTTTGATCTTGTAATTTTTTTTTTTTTTTAATTTTACATTTTGGCGGACTTATCAGTGATAAAGTGATAACTAGAGTTTGTTATTTTCGTGCAGTGCAAACAAATTTTATTGAAAAAATAGTAATAAATAAAATACGTTAAACAAAAACGTACACAAAAGGTTGAAAGACATAGTTCGAGTTCTTTACATAAACAAAGAAATGCTTTGGTTTATGTTTTTGTTTAAACATTTTATTTATTAGGCCTATTAGAATTTTTTCAAGAAAATTTCTCTACTATTGCTTCAATTTCTGACTGTTATAGTATAAAAAAATACAAACTCTATTGTTTGAGATTCTTTGTAAATTTTTTGAGAAATTTGCATTGATTTATTTGTCTTAAGGATATGCCAAAATATACATAAAATTTTGCTTTCTTTTTGATCTTTTTATTTGAAAGTCTTAAGTTTGTAAGAAAAACTAAATTCTTCATTTTTAAAAAGAAAGAAAAAGTAATCATTTATTTATTTAAATTTAAAAGGAACGAGATATTGAATTTCTGTATATTATATATTTATAGTTTATATAAAAAGCTTTGAAAACCTTAAATTAATATTAATCACCTTACATATCTGATAAAAATAGCTTTAGCCGAGAAACGAACCACGGTAAATGCATCATGCTCTACCATTGAGCTATCAACTAGTGCTTCTATTTCCGGTTGAAGCATTTTTTTTCATAAGACAAATATTTGTGTCCAAGATGAATCTTAAATATAGAAAAGTACTGGGGTTACTAAAATAGAGGGCTCTGAATGTCACATTAATCTTTTGGAATGGAATTTTTCTTAAAGATCCAAAATAATATAGAATTCACCGTTTTTTTTTTTTTTTTTTTTGCAATTTTATGAAACAGAAAATTTTACGTAACAGCTTTATTCTATTCTAACAAAGACTCAACACCAATGCACACATATCCAACGAATACAACATAAAACTCTTCTCCGATCTCAGATTACAATTGAAATTGTAGTTCTCTATCAACCGGTACAAGGTAAGTTATTATTTCGGCCAATAATCGTTTTTGAATAATCTCGCAGCCCTCGGGGCATGGCGTAGAGGTTAGCGAGCTAACCTCGTATACCAAACGTCGCGGGTTCGGACCCCAGGCAGTCCGATGATTTTATTTAAGCCAATTGGATACCAAATGGCTTAAATAAGAATGCCTGGACCCCATATATGTATATTTATCAATAACGGATATCTTAAAAAGTCTTATATGGCCAAAGTTGCCGAAAAGACTGTGTAAATGTGTGTGTGAATGTGAGAGTGAATGAGAAAAAGTGTGAATGTTTTTTTAAAGAAAAAAAAAAAAAAAGAATAATCTCGCTTTGACTCCAAAGAAATCCTAATCTAATAGTTCTAACTCACAAGGGGAGTGCATAGCCTTGATAACACCGATTTGAACGAAAAATTTATATTAAATTATATTATAACATAATATATATATATATATATATTTCGTTGGCTATGTTGCCATAATCATATAGAAGACAGTGGCTTCAAAACAGACGCCATTACTGTTGTCATATTCCAATGTTTGCCTTCAACGCACCGGCACCTATTAAAAAGCTGTCATTTTCTTAAATTTCTAAAGCATATTGTTAAGCAAATTTTATTGAATTTTTAGCCTTGTTTTTATATTTCCTTTCCGTTTAGATGTAATGCATGTGTGACAGGGGAACACATGCTCATTTCAGACAGTGATTTTAAAAGCTTAACGCAGATGCAGATTGTTACAGTAGGTATGACAGATTTAGAGTTAGTTTTGCTATACATTTCCTAAAGTTGACATGTGTGTCCTCATTTAGATTTTTGGGAAAAACCGTTTTTTTGAATATTATAAATACAGGAGCCGATATTATGACCATATTTCTTATTTTTTCTCTTGGATCACATGTCTATCACAAATCGGACACAGTGTGTCCGGTTTTGGATTTTGGCTATGTCCAAATATGACAAGGATGTTTTTATATTGTTTCTGAAAGCTAATATGGCGACAAAAAAAGTCATAAATAGCATTGTGCCTTCACCATTTAAGAAAAACGTCTTATTCCAGACTGACAAACCATATACAAGTAAGGTCCGCATGCCCATGCCAGCAGTGATATCATCATCAGAGGCACGTCAGTATCTGCTGAAGAAAGAAGAGAATAAAAAGGCGTTAATTAAACGAAGAGAAGATGTCCGAAAAGCAAAAGAAGCAAAAAAGAGAGCGAAAGAAGAAGAAAATTGTGCCAAGAAATTGAAAGAGAGAAGAAAAAGCCAAGAAGGGGAAAAGAGAAGCAGATAAGAAGAGGCTTTTAAGTGAAACTGAAAGTGACTGCGATAGTGAAGCACAATATTCAGGTTCAAGCTCTGGGGGAGAATGGCAACGAGTCTGAAACCGAAGAATCCGTCGTCCTGCCATCAGCTAAAAGGGAGATAGCAGAATTTGTGGCCGTATAATATGATGACGCAATTTTCGCAGGAATCATCACAGAAGTTCTAGAAGGCGGGACTAGAGTCAAAGCCATGAAGAGGAATGGACTACTTTGGAAATGGCCAGAACGTGAGGACATTTGCTTCTATGAGTGGAATAATGTTTTAGGACACCTGGAAACTCCGAAAAAATTCAGCACTAGGCGGGAAATTTATTCGGTACCCGAACTTGAAACTTTTTTTTGAATATTTATTTACAGGCTATCTGAATTTTACTGTGATGTATTTTTTTTCACCAATTAAATTCTTAACTCCCTTCCCTAATTGTTCTTCAATTTTTTATGTAATTCTAATTAACTCCTGGAAATCTAAGGGGAAAAAAAATAGGTGTCCGCTTTGTGATCCTGCTATGTCCGCTTTAGGATTTTTCAGCAGCTAGTGTGTCCGCTTTTAGATTTCTGACAGGTTGCAACTAATGTTATAAAATTTTCTAAGTTCATTTATTTTTTTGAAAATTAACAGTTAGACCAGTCTCTGCTGTTGACGTGTGCACAATATAAATGACCTAAGATAAGACGCAATTATGTAATTTTATGTCAATGAAGGTAATCTGCTAAAGGTGTTCGCTTTTGGGTCATTTACTTTATATTACTATTAATTCGACACATAAAAAAATTTATTCCTGTAGACGTTTTGAAAACGCCCTGTGCGTGCAAAAATGCTGACTTTATTAGATGTGCAATTTATGTTTTCATTTAAAATCAATATCATCCAGCATCTTGCAAATCTCTACAGATTCCTCTAATTAATATTTCAATTTTTTAATATAACGTTTGTTGTAAGAGAATGTATGCTATACATATTTCTTTGATTTATTTTCGCTCTTTATCTTTTTTGATCTTTATGTATTATTTATAATTAACTAGCTGCGGGGCTAGGCCCTGGCGGGCGGCGTCTCGGGATATGACTAAGAGTTGTCCAGATAAATGTATTTTAATTAATTATGAGGAAAAGTTTTTATTTAAAAGCGTCATTTTAAATTTTATTAAAAACGAATGAAAATAAATTTCAGGGGGGGCAGGGGGGTCTAAAATACCAGTTTTCAATTATTTACACCCTAAGAAAGCAACATTTTAAATTTTATTTAAATCGAATGAAAAATAAATTTCAGGGGGGGGCAGGGGGGTCTAAAATACCAGTTTTCAATTATTTACACCCTAAGAAAGCAACATTTTAAATTTTATTAAAATCGAATGAAAAATAAATTTCAGGGGGGGCAGGGGGGTGATTGAACTTTCTGAGGTCTAAAATACCAATTTTCAATTAGTTACACCCTAAGAAAGCAACATTTTAAATTTTATTAAAATCGAATGAAAAATAAAAAAAATAATAATTTTAGGGGGGGGGGGGCGCAGAGCGGAAAAATCTTTTCAAATGTCGAATTGTTAGGGGGAGGAAGAGTTTTTATTTTTCATTTTAAAGATTTTGATAAATATATTTTTCGTAAAGCGAGTTAGATCCTGTTTTCCAATGCTTTGCTATGGGGTAATTGATAACCCCCAAAAAGGGGGGTTCCCTACCCCTAATTCGATATAATGATAGCCTAAAACCACCCCCGGAAAATTCCCTACCCATTAAAAAAACTCCATGAAAATCGGTCCAGTAGTTTCGGAGTCTATGCGTTACAAACAGACAGACAGACAGACATTGTCTTTTATATTATTATAAAATAAAAGATGCTAATATGTTAATTGTAAATTTTTTTATGTGTCCAATTTATAGTAATATATTTCTGGTATAATATTAAATATTTCCTTATATTATATTTTTGACAGAAAGCATTCGAATTTTCTTTAAATATATGGAACATGCATGTTAAAAATTAAATGCCAATAATTAAAAAAAATTTATTTATATTTAATCTAATCTAATTATATTAAACGAGCAATGTACGTTTGTTTGCTTTCTTGTTTGTTTATATATATGCATATCAGTTCTCGAAAACGGCTCTAACGATTTATTTCAAATTTTAAATATATAGGCTACTATTTGTGGTCCCAAAATGAAATTGTGTTAGGTCTCATGTTTGGGAAAATTCGGGTACTAGTACTTTATTGGTGTACTTTTTTAGTTTTTTTCAATCTTCTCGAAAGTCCCTTTGACCTTTTCTTTCAAATTTTAAATATTTGCTATCAAGGTCAAAGGCCGAAAAATAAATGAAAAAAAAAAAAAAATATTTGCTATTTCCGGTATAGAATGTCAAAAAGGCCAATTAGTAGAAAAATACCTATTATTTAAATTCTATTATTAAAATACAAATTATTAATTAATTTTATTGAAAATAATAATTTTTAATTGTCTCCAGGCTGACGCATTTCCTGGACAACTCTCTTACGTATATCCCATGATTAAAGTTTTCTTGTGAGGCACTGTCTCCTCTGAGTATCCACTCAGTAATGTTTCTATTCCTCAAACCTCTCCCTGGACTGTTATTTCTTATTTTGGTCTTTTTATTGATGTTTCCATTGAGGAGCAAGTTGTCTCGTTATAATTTCTTTCAAATTTTAAATATTTTCCTATTTCTTCTATACAAATCAAATTCGCGCCCCTCGAGTATTCGTACTTTACTGATGTACTTTTTTTAGTTTTTTACAATTTTATCAATATAATAAAAAAAGACCGACCTCCGGCTCGGTCACCCCGGAACTAAATAATTATAAAAATAATTATTTATTTATTAATATTAAAAAATATTCTGAAACAAAAAAATAAAATAAAAATAAATTACACAAAAAAAAAAATAGTTGCACAAGGCGAAATTCGAACTCAGGATTTTTTGTTTACCGATCTATGTTATTCCGAGCTGTTGTGAAGCTAAAAGAACAGAGAGAGAGAGAGAGAGATACAAAATTTGATATTTGGAATCTAAAGCTCTATTTTTAAACTCATTCGATGGCAAAATTTAAAATCTGAGACATTTATTGAAAAAACCCAACAAAAATCCCCTTGAGAAGGCAACATACAACACTGGTGCAAAGCGATTCACAACATAGCCATCGCGACCTTTGTAAATGTTATTGTTAGCAACGGCTTAAGGCATGCAGGCAAAATCTTTAACATTTTTTTTAGACGAACCGTTGAGAAGCGCGTTCTCTCACTTTAACAGAATTTGTTTTTCATTAAGTACTACACATAAAAAAATTTTCTTTCAAATCGGTGTTATCAAGGCTATGCACTCCCCTTGTCAGGGCAAACTCGCTATATATTCCTTGATTGCTACTGATCTCGTTTATAAAATCTAAACCGCGCACATGCTTATTATTTGATAAAATATTTGTTAAGTTGCCTAAGTCGATTTAGCGTTTAGGAGATTTAAACATTTTTATAAAGAAATAATTAAAAAACAATGCTTATTATTATACAAAGATTCTTTAAAGAATTCTTCCTAATTATCGAAAATCATAAGAGGTTGTTATCGAAACATTTATTAAGCTTATTATTTTTATATATTTCTGAAATGTCTTGCCGGTGTTAAATGAATTAGCCTAGTCGGGGCGACTGATGATATTTAGTCAAAAATCAGAAATCTTGTTACTTCTCGCTCCGATCATTTCAATCGGACTTGAATATCTGTCTTATATTAAATTTTAATAAATTTCCTTTATCTCTCTTTGAAAAAAGAACATTTAGTTGAAATAAACTTAAAAACCTCCCCCCCCCCCCCCCACAGTGGTCCGAATTGAGAAAAAAGCGGTCAAAATGAAAAAAATAAACTTTAGATAGAATAACTGTGAAAATTCCAGCCCATTCTATACAGAAATGTTAAGTGAATTTGTAACTAAAAGGATTTACAGTTACATTCAGAAATATTCCCTGCCCTTTAGTTAGCATTCAACTTCTGAGCTGAGAGCATCGTATTAGTGAATTTCAATTTGAGTTTTTAAAAGTTTAACTTGAACCAATTCCCACCAAATTTACTGGGGGCTTCACTTTGCTAAATAGTTGGAATTTCATACTACATCTCTTTCGATTCATTGTATTTTTGCATGCTTATAAAAGCGTTAAATTGTTTTTCAAAACGTAACCTACATAACTTTTTCCTTTGGAGATGCATAAGTAAAAAGTCCCGCATTATTCCGCTCTATCAAAAGCATTTTTAGTTTTACCATAGTGCATGTAAAAGAAAAGTGTAAATACTTTCACCTCGTACTACCTCCTTTAAAAAATTTTTAATAAAAACCAACAAAATTTATGGGTTAATAAATTTTTTTTTTAATAAACTTATTTTTTTGTCAAAAAAATATCTAAATTTTTCTTATAGGTTTTTCCCATATATTAATTTACTAGAGGCTAAACCCGATTCTCCCGTTTGCATTATATAATAAAAAGAAGAAGAAACAGCACGAGAGAATAAGTTGAATGGAGAATTCGGAAGGATTACTCGCTATTTTTATGCAGATGGAAGAGCAAGAAGAAATAATTCAAAGAATTATGTCGAGGATATATTTGTACCAGACGACTGAATTTGCAAATGATCAGTTTTCACAGGCCTGATGATGGTCAACCTTGACCGAAACTGATCATTTGCAAATTCAGTCATCTGGTACAAATATATCCTCGACATAATTCTTGGAATTATTTCTTCTTGCTCTTCCATCTGCATAAAATAGCGAGCAGGGCCGGCACAAGCTATTCTGCCGCCCTAGGCAAGATATTTTTTTTGCGCCCCCCCCCCAAAGAAAACTTTAAAAATTTAATTTGCCGCCCCCCCCCCTTAAAAAATTTTTTACCTTTTTTTACCTTTTTTTTAGAGACACTACATTTTTGCCGCCCGCGGAACCTAGTTTTTTTTCGGGTGCCGTTTGCGGAACCAAAATTTTTTTTTTCTTTTTGCATTTTTGCCGCCCTCTTCTGGTTGCCGCCCTAGGCGGCCGCCTAGTTTGCCTAGTGGACGCGCCGCCCCTGATAGCGAGTAGTCCTTACAAATTCTCCATTCAAATTATATAATAAATTTATATTCAGTAAAAACAAAAATAAATTTATTTATTTGAAAATTTAAAAAAAAATTTTTTTTTTTTAATAGATGAAAATATAAAAAAATAAAATTTAAATTTTTTTAAAAATTAAAATATAAATTAATTTCTGATAAATAAACTTTATTTTGCCATCTGGTTCTTGATTTTGCCAATTCGATCGGACCTGGGGGAAGACTCCCCCACATCCCCCCTTGGCTACGCCCCTGATGCTAACTAAAGGGGCTTGTTTCTCCACCCTTAGCAGGTATAACTGTAAATCCTTTTAGATACAAATAGCCTTAACATTTCTGTATACAACGGGCTTGGTTTTCCCAGTTTTTTTTTTTTTTTTTCATTTTGGCCACATTCTTCTCATTTCGGACCCCCCAAAAAAAAAAAAAAAATTCTATGTATTCTTACTTTAATTATTTGATTATAATTCTTGCAAAAATTGCGAAAATTCAAATCCACACTCTATACCGGTTGGGCCAATAGTGCGTGGACGGAAGATTGTGGCCTTATTAACGGACATTTTTAAAATTAGTTGATCGCACATAATGTGGGGCCTTTAGGGCTACAAATTAAAAATATTTTTGTTCCAATTGCACCTCATATACAGGGTGGTCCATATCAAAGTTATGTTTTTAAATGGAACGCCCTGTATATTATTGCATATTTGGATTCTACGGCCAATTTTAATATGACTTTATGTCATGCAATGTATTCCAAACCAAACCGTTTAGCCGCAAATCGGGCTTTTGTGAAAAAACTGCTGTCTGAAAAAAATTGAATATCGCGCGAACCATAATATCTAGGGGGCTGTTCTTTTGTGAGATTACTAACCATGAAATGTACTAATGTAGGCCAGATGGGGAACCCGGAATTATTCTTGTGTTGGGAGATATGGCCATGCCAATTTGGAAAATTTCAAACATGGATATCTTCATTTTTTCAAATGGAACATGCTACTTTTTTATGCCATGGAACTTGAAATTTAATTATCTTTCAGATGATATATGGTTGTCTATATCTATCTTTGGTAGTTTTCTTTTTATTCCAAAATATCTGTTAACGAAAAAAAAAAATATTTATTATAGACAAAATAATTGAAAAAAAAATCCAAACGCAAAACAAAATTGTAATAAATGGAAAAAATATGCTAAATTTTCGAAAATGTCTTTTAATTTCCTTTAAAATCATTTATTTGAACTTCTCGAAAAAGAAATTAGGATTATGTTCAGGTTAGGAGGTGCGCCATCTTGTTGACAAATCATACCCTAATTTGAGCAAGCGGGACTTTTTCGAGGAGTTGAAATAAATGATTTTAAAGGAAATTAAAAGACATTTTCGAATATTTAGCATATTTTTTCTATTTATTACAATTTTGTTTTGCGTTTGGTTTAATTTTTTCAATTATTTTGTCTATAATAAATATTTTTTTTTTCGTTATCAGATATTTTAGAATAAAAAGAAAACTACCAAAGATAGATATAGACAACCTTATATCATCTGAAAGATAATTAAATTTCAAGTTCCATGGGATAAAAAAAGTAGCATGTTCCATTTGAAAAAATGAAGTTATCCATGATTGAAATTTTCCAAATTGACATGGCCATATCTCCCAACATAAGAATAGTTTCGGGTTCCCCATCTGGCCTACATTAGTACATTTCATGGTTAGTAACCTCTCAAAAGAACAGTCCCCTAAGTTTTATGGTTCGCTCGATATTCAATTTTTTTCAGGCAGCAGTTTTTTCACTAAAGCCCGATTTGCGGCTAAACAGTTTGTTTTAGAATACATTGCATGACATAAAGTCATACTAAAATTGGCCGTAGAATCCAAATATGCAAAAATATACAGGGCGTTCCATTTAAAAAACATAACTTTGATATGGACCACCCTGTATATGAGGTGCAATTGGAACAAAAATATTTTTAATTTGTAGCCCTAAAGGCCCCACATTATGTGCGATCAACTAACTTTAAAAATGTCCGTTAATAAGGCCACAATCTTCCGTCCACGCACTATTGGCCCACCCGGTATATATATATATATATATATATATATATATATATATATTTTTCATTCAATAGGATTCGGACCAAGAGGTTAAATTAAAAGTCAAAAGTTTTTTAACAAAACTTTTGACTCCTAATTCTTTTGAATATTGGAATATTGTGAAAAATGTTCCTAAGCTTCATCTTATTTTTTTTTTTTTTTTTTTTTTCATTATTTTAATCATCCCGAAAATTTTTAAATATTTTTTTGTCACTCATTCATTCATATAGTTTTTTTTTTTTTTAATTATTATATTTAAAAAAAAATTAAACTTTTATATATATTTATATTTTATTTATTTAAGGAAATCTGAAATGAGCAACGCAGCTAGTCGTTTTTTCAATTTTTATTTAAATGTAAAGTACCAGAGCCAACGTTTCGGTCACATATAGGACCATCATCAGGGCCAAGCCATTGTCAATTTATTATTCCTCTTGGTCAAATTGGCCAAAGAAATTACTAATAAAACAATAAATTCAGAGACCAAATTGTTAGGTACAGTGTGTTATCATCGACTGAGAGTGAGAGAATAAATAAAAATTGAAAAAACAACTAGCTGCGTTGCTCATTTCAGATTTCCTTAAATAAATCGTGTTATCAGCTATACACCTCAATTAAATAAAAATTAATTTATATTAATTTTTTTTTAAATTCCAGTTTAAGAAGAATCATTTGTTTTCAAAATTAAAATAAAATTTTATTCTTCGAAGGATTGTAAAAATAAACAAGAGGATTTTTGAAAAAAAAAAAAAAAAAAATATATATATATATATATATATATATATATATATATTAGATAAGGCAAAAAAAATCTAGGAAATGAGTTGAACTAATAAATAACAAGAACTCGGTGTGAATAGGTTTTTTTCTATGTTCAGTTCATTTTCAGCTGTCACAATAAATAACAAACAAAATGTTCTTGTGGTTCAATACTAATTCCAAAATAATAAAAATAAATACATTTTTAAATTACTTTTCATTTATTTTTTACTAGATGCGGTTGGCTAGGCCCTGGCGGGCGGCGCACAGTATTTCCATTTGCTTCAAAAGTGGCCACGCAAAAAAAAAAAAAAAATGAAAGTCAACCAAATTAAATAACGTTCTAAGGCAGTGCGGCCCACTTTTTCCGTAAAAAAAACTCTGAGGTCCAGGGTATATGCCGTATACAGCAGTGGCTGTCACAGGATCTTGTCAAGGGGGGGGCCCAATTTTACTTTCTCGCGCCCTATTTGGACCCTGTTATGCAATGGTGTGTCAAAGACCAAACATCGAAATTTGAGAAAATCAACAATAAAGTTTTTTGTTTACATTGGATTAAATATAATTTTTCTTGTCTATGTTTTTATTTTAAAATGTTGGTACAACCTTAAGCTACCAAATGGTCATCGTAAAAGTCTCCTAAATTGATGTTAAAATTGAAAAAAATAATTATTTCTAAAATATTTCGAGTGGGCCCCGTGGTCGGGGCAGGTTGGCCCGGAAGGCATTTGTTATTTTTATATGAATTAAAATGCAAGAAAATAATTTAAAACAACTTAATTTTAACACACAAAGTTTATTTTAAATTATAATTGGTTATTGCAACAGTTTCAGTAATAAGTGAGTAGGCCCTACTAAATCAAAAAAGGTATATCGTGATTTCAAGAACTTTTCCTTTTTCAGTTTTTTTTTTGTATTTACGAATCACTGTTATAACCGTGGTCCAGAGGTTGGAGATAAGAGTCAGAATGCTACAGGAATGCTATGAAGAGCATTGCAGACACCTTCCTTGGGCTTGGCAAGTTGGCAAAAAGAGTATCCCAACAAGGGTCCCAACTTTTCTCTCCCAACGCTCAATTTGTGCTCGTTTGAAAAATCTCTTAGCCCTCGGGGCTTCGTGTTATCGTGCTAACCTCGTATACCAAAAGTCGCTGGTTCGGGCCCCAGGCAGTACGATGATTTTATTTAAGCCATTTGGATACCAAATGCCTGGACCCCCAAAATATATAATTATTAATACAACGGTTATCGTAAAAATCTTATATGGCCTAAGTTGCCGAAAAGACTGTGTGAATGGGAAAAAAGTGTGAATGTTAAAAAAAAAAAAAAAAAAAGAAAGCGGAAACACTTCATATCTTCCCGAACCACACATATTCAAAGAACTAGAACGTTTTAGAAAACAATAAGACTTTTTAGTCTTTTAGTCTTATTAAAAATCACCAATATGATAAAGTACCACATTAGTTTGGCCTATTTTGATTTGGTTCAATTGAAAAATTATTCATTATCATAAAAAAATGACTCGTAAATATCAAAATTCAAAACTATAGTTAATAGGGCCTTATTTGCGTAAGGCTTCAAATAAAGTACCACATTAGTTTGGTCTATTTTGATCAAAACCACCATATAGTGGCGTCATCAAAAATGACTCTTAAGTATTACATTTCACACCTCTAGCCCATCGGGAAGTTTTTTGAAATTACATTAATTCGCGAAGGGTTTCAAATAAAGTACCACATTAGTTTGGTCTATTTTGATCCAAACCACCATATAGTGGCGTCATCAAAAATGAACCTTAAGTATTAAATTTCACACCTCTAGCCCATCGGGAAGTCTTTTGAAATTACATTAATTCGCGAAGGGTTTCAAATAAAGTACCACATTAGTTTGGTCTATTTTGATCAAAACCACCATATAGTGGCGTCATCAAAAATGACTCTTAAGTATTACATTTCACACCTCTAGCCCATCGGGAAGTCTTTTGAAATTACATTAATTTGCGAAGGGTTTCAAATAAAGTACCACATTAGTTTGGTCTATTTTGATCCAAACCACCATATAGTGGCGTCATCAAAAATGAACCTTAAGTATTAAATTTCACACCTCTAGCCCATCGGGAAGTCTTTTGAAATTACATTAATTCGCGAAGGGTTTCAAATAAAGTACCACATTAGTTTGGTCTATTTTGATCAAAACCACCATATAGTGGCGTCATCAAAAATGACTCTTAAGTATTACATTTCACACCTCTAGCCCATCGGGAAGTCTTTTGAAATTACATTAATTTGCGAAGGGTTTCAAATAAAGTACCACATTAGTTTGGTCTATTTTGATCAAAACCACCATATAGTGGCGTCATCAAAAATGAACCTTAAGTATTACATTTCATACCTCTAGCTCATCGGGAAGTCTTTTGAAATTACATTAATTCCCGAAGGGTTTCAAATAAAGTACCACATTAGTTTGGTCTATTTTGATCAAAACCACCATATAGTGGCGTTATCAAAAATGAACCTTAAGTATTACATTTCATACCTCTAGCCCATCGGGAAGTCTTTTGAAATTACATTAATTCCCGAAGGGTTTCAAATAAAGTACCACATTAGTTTGGTCTATTTTGATCAAAACCACCATATATTGGTGACACCAAAAATAACCCTTAAGTATTAAATTTCACACCTCTAGTTCATCGGGAAGTGTCCGAAACAAAGACTCGAAGTTGGTGACCTTGAAAGAATAAGTTAAATAAAAGCATTTAATAATAATAATAAAAATGAACTTTCACAAACCCAGATATGAAATTTTTCATATTCGGGTGTATGAAAAAATTCATTTTCGGGTATATGAATAAATTCATTTTTGGTATATGAAATTTTTTTTTTTTTTTTTTTTTTTTAATTAAGGAACTCCATTTGGAACCCCCTTTTAAGGCCCCGGGATAGTCCCATTTCGGCCAGCTCACCATGGACTGCACTAACTACAAAAGCATTTATTTATATATATATATACACAGTAAATATCCTAACAAACAAAAAATTTTGCCAAACCAATCACACACATCCACATTCAAACAATACTTTTACCTAAATTAGAACATTCAAAAAAAAAAAAATAAAATAAAATCAAAATAAAAAAAAAAAAAAAAAAAAACCTGAAACAGTTCATAGTTTAATCCTATTCCTCACTAGCAATTTAAAAATGCACTTATACACCTTATCTTCTTCCTCACATAATAAGGACGCCAAAATCCATGGCCGCTGTTTGCCGAGCAATCCCAAGCCCTCTTCAAATTCTTCTCTATATCTCAACCTCGGGCAAGCAAATACCATATGGTTGAGACAACCCCACGACTCTGAATCACACTCACACTCTCCCCCTCTCCTCAGACCTATTTTGAATAGGTGAGCCGGGAAAAGTGCGTGATTTATCCTAATCCTATTAAAAGTAGAAAAGAAAAACCTACACCCCTGTATCCTATTAAACCAAGGTACTTTCTGAACTCTTGGCCTAATTCTGGCATATACTGCACCCTTCCGTTCAGAAGATGCCTGCCACTCCCTTTGCCACATACCAGTGAAAGACCCATTCAGACTAGATATAATATCCGAAGGCGGAAGATAGGCGGGGTAATCCAACAACGCATCCCTGGCTGCCGCATCTGCTCTCTCATTGCCATATATATTCACATGACTTTTTACCCACATAAGCGTTATGCTCTTATTCATCAGAGAAGATACGTAGACCTGATGCCTAATATTAAGAGCGATGGAGTTCCCATATTTGGATCTCGGGTTACTTAACTCCTGGAGAAGGGACAAGGAGTCCGAACATATTAGGATATCCGAGGCCTGGACTTCACTTGAAATTCCAATGCTTTCTAAAAGAGCATAACCTTCCGCAGTATAGCTAGAAGCTTCTTTGGGCAAACGGAACGAAAATGACCTATTAGATTGAATGTCATATATTCCAAAACCAGCAGGCTCTTGGAGCACTTTCGATCCATCACAGAATAAAATGTACTTCTCCGGATGATACTTCTCAATGTACTCCCTAAAGAAAATCCGGTGAGGGAAAGGAGGACACCTAGGGTAGTTGAGATCAACTTTAACCGGATATAGGATGGACTCAAGAAGTGCTTCAAATACTGGTGAAACAATACCCCTTCTCATTAAACTACTAAACGGGCCCACAATATCGAATGCTTTCACCAGAATAGGCAACTGATCAGGCCTCCTAGACCAGTAATCACTTGTCGCATTCGCAATATTTAGAGAGGACAGAGATTCCAAGACTGCGTTGTTATTGTTCGACATTTTTTTGGATAAAAACCTACATGCCAATCTAAGCATCCTAATTCTCACAGGAGCTTCAGCACATTAAATTACGGGTATATGAATAAATTCATTTTTGGTATATGAAATTTAAATTACGGGTTTATGAGAAATAATATACTTTTTTGTGAATAATGAAAGTAGGAGAACTTTTAATTATAGACCACATATTTGTATTAAATATTTATTAAAAATATATAAATACTGTACAAATATATATATTTTTAATAAATATAATAATTCGTTTTTCCTTCTTCCAGTCTTTTGCCTCGTCATCTAGCAGGTCATTTATTTTTTTGCACATCATAATATGTCCTAATGTCTCGTCCTGTATGTCACAAAATCTACATCTTCGTTGTCCCGTCCATAGTCCCCCTATGTCGTTCCCACACCTAAGTCTTGCCCAGGTCCTTATGTCTTGCTCATTTAAGTCTTTTCTTGTCAAGTAGTTCTCCATCATTGTGTCTGTCTTTATTATCTTATAATATGGGCAATATGTCGATCTTTCAATTCTTGTCCAGAGTCTTTGTGTCTCTTGATCCTTGTGAGGATCCCCGAGAATATCCCCGCTACATCTACTCCGGCCAGGGCAGTCATCAGGTTGTGCAGAATCGGGCTTCCTGTTTCATAGGACTTCGCCAGGATGTTTTCCAACCATGGGAGCGGTTCTCCGTTCGAAGCTCTTCTCAGATGGTGATTGAGGCAGATCTTCGGCCAGCGTTCTTCATCCATATCCATTATTTTCAGCAGATATCTAAATTTTCTCTCGAGTATGTTATTTAGGAGGCTTCTTCTGTCGAGTTCCATCTTCCAAAGGTAGTCTGGAGTATTTTTTCTTACCCCTAGTGATGACTTCATATAACCTGCCATTACACGTTCCAGCTCGATTTCTTCTTTTCTTCCCCATATTTCGGCCCCATATAAAATAGTTGGAGCCAAAATAGAGTCGAATAGGTACATCTTCTTCTTCATGGTTTTTATTCCCCCTCTCTTTGCAACTCCCCATAGGTGTCCCGCTATTTTCTTTCCTTTCTGTTTTTGTTCTTCTCTCTGTTTTTTGAACATGTCCTTTCCTTGTGACATCCAGCAGCCAAGATATTTGTAATCTTTTACTATTTCTATTGTTTCTCCATTTATTTTCCATCGATTCTTCTCTATATTCCTTCTTCTACCCTTTTTAAAAGCTATTATCTTCGACTTCCTGCTGTTGATTTCCAGATGGTTTTTCTTTGTATATTTTTCTATACATCTTATAGTGTCTTCTAGACCTTCTTCATTATCAGCAAGAAGTACCACATCATCCGCAAATTTCAGCCCATGTATTTTCTTCCCGCCGATTACGGTTCCTCCCAGATTTTTTCTTTCCATTTGTTCTTCCAAATCATTTATGAAAATATTGAACAATATCGGTGACATTGGGCATCCCTGCCTCACTCCTTTGGTTGTCCAGAATGCCTCCGATGTACCGTTGTGAGATCTTATTTTCATTTCCGTTTCTTGATAGATGTTCTTCACAGTCTGCAGAAATCTTCCCCTAATACCTATCTTCCACATTTTTTCTATGAGCAGTTCCCTATTCACAGAGTCGAAAGCCGCCTTAAAATCGACAAAGAAAGCATAAAGTGGTTTTCCCCTGGAGTACTTTTCTTCTATCAGGCTAGTTAATATAAAAATATTGTCATTTGTAGACCGATCCCGCCTAAATCCTGCCTGACTTTCCGTTAGTTTTTCATTCTTTTCCAACCATGTTCTTAATCTCTTCGCTAAGATCCCCATAAGTAGTTTGTACCAAGTATTCATAAGACAGATAGATCCCTCTATAATTATCTGGTTTTGTGTAACTTCCTCCTTTGTGTATTGGTACTAGTAACACTTTCCTCCATTCTTCTGGTATGTAACCTGTTTGCCAGCATTTATTTGTCTCAATTAGCATTCTTTTCTTTGCCACTTCGGGTAATCCTTTTATGAACTCATTTATTATTTGATCTTCTCCTGGGGACTTGCTATGCTTCAAACTTCTTATCTCTCCTAGCCATTCTGATTCTTCTATATCTCTATCTAGCATTTCATCCATTATTTCTGGTGTCGTTTTTGTGATGTCTGATAGTGCGGTTGTTTTCTCACTTGTGCCGCCAAGGGCTTTTATGAAAAAGCTTCTCCATTGATCTAGTCCAATTTCTTCTTTATTATTTTGTCCTTTCCTTCTGTATCTTCTTATATGTTTGAATCCCTAGAATTTTCTATTTTCTTCCATAGTCTTTCTTGTTCGTTCCGTTTTTCTTCCCTTTTCATTTTCCTTAATTCTTTTCTCATTGAAGTGTATTTCATTCTATCGTCATCTTTTGCCGTCCTCTGGAATGTTTTCAATAATTTCCACGCTTCTTTCTTCTTTCTTTTATATTCCTTGCTAAATTTCTCGTTTTTAGAACTTTCTCCACTTCTTCTTAATTTAAGTGTCTTCGCTGTACTTATAATTAATTTATTAATTTTTATAAATTCTTCTTCGGGATTATCATTTGGATCATTTGGTTTTTCTTCCCTCCTATAATAGTCTGATATGCTTCTTTGAAAATACTTCTCCTTCCGTTGGTCCCATAGCCATTTCCCATTTTGCCCTGGGGGCAATCTTACTTCTTTTCCTATCTTTTGATTATATCCTCCCAAATTTTTTGGCTCTTCTATCAGCATGTCGCGTTACAGGTCGTGACGTCAAGTGCCGTGACGCTACAAGTCATGACGTCACTATCCTTGACGACAAAATTAAGAAAGTTGAAATTTAATATTGTGGACGTTTTTTCCTCTTTTTATTGGGCCCTCGTGGATGTGGGAGCGGGAATTAAACGTCACCCCTCTTACTTAATTGGGGGTAGGATTAAGTAGAGAGGAATTTGAAGAAATAAAATTTTGAAATGAATTTAAATAAAAAGAAAAGGTGAATAAATAAAATCTGCTTCGCAATGAATTCCCGCAGAACGCGGGAACGCTGATTTAGATAAGAATGGGTAACTCAGAGTATTGGGGAGAGTAATCTGAACGTGCTGATGGAAACGCCTGGTGGAATAATTTATTAACTCAAGGAAGGGGTTCAAATACTCCACGGCTAAAGAAATTAAAATAAATTTAGAAAAATTAAAACAATAAATAAATGCTGAAAGAAAAGATTAGGATGAGAAAAATAATTAATAAATAAAAAATTGAATTTTAAAATAACAAAAAGAATTTAATAACAAAATTGAAAAGATTTAAAGAAAACAATTTAGAAATAATCCAGTTTAGATAATTTTCCTTTACAGGAGGAGTTGAATGAATTATGTGAAATTATAAATGGATAAATGATAAAATAAATGTAAAGGCTTAAGATTAATTTAATTTTATATACTTGTATAGTCCTTTGGAAATTTATACCGCTTTTAATTGACTAAATGTTCATAATTGTTTTTGAGAATTCATGAATTCAATAATGGAAACAAAATGGGTTAACGATACCAGTGTTGAAGAAGTCTGAAAGGAATCGAGAGCTCTCGGCAATTTACACACACACGGGGATTCAGGGGGAGGCCACTGGGTTTAGTGGCGATGTAGCCCCGGTGGACTTCAGGTTCGGTCAGGGAGATCCTCGTAGTTGCATCAGTCCAGGAGGCAGGAGCGATGACGGAATATTTATTCATTCCGAATAGATGGCCGAGGCCCGAGGGCTCTCAGCCCACACAAGCCTCTACCGCAGCCGCAGGGCGATGTTGTCTCTCGGGCCGCATATTTGAAGAAATAGAAGAATTTAAAATTCGGTGGGGGGGGGGGCTAAAAAAAAAACTTTAAACCACTTGAAAGATATTTACTCAAGAATTTTAAATCCAAAAAAGCATATTCATATTTGAAGAAATAGAAGAATTTAAAATTCGGGGGGGGGGGGGGGCTAAAAAAAAAAACTTTAAACCACTTGAAAGATATTTACTCAAGAATTTTAAATCCAAAAAGCATATTCATATTTGAAGAAATAGAAGAATTTAAAATTCGGGGGAGGGGGGGGCTAAAAAAAAAAAAACTTTAAACCACTTGAAAGATATTTACTCAAGAATTTTAAATCCAAAAAAGCATATTCATATTTGAAGAAATAGAAGAATTTTAAATTCGGGGGGGGGGGGGCTAAAAAAAAAAACTTTAAACCACTTGAAAGATATTTACTCAAGAATTTTAAATCCAAAAAAGCATATTCATATTTGAAGAAATAGAAGAATTTAAAATTCGGGGGGGGGGGGGCTAAAAAAAAACTAAAAAAGCATATTCATATTTGAAGAAATAGAAGAATTTAAAATTCGGGGGGGGGGGCTAAAAAAAAAACTTTAAACCACTTGAAAGATATTTACTCAAGAATTTTAAATCCAAAAAAGCATATTCATATTTGAAGAAATAGAAGAATTTAAAATTCGGGGGGGGGGGGGCTAAAAAAAAAAACTTTAAACCACTTGAAAGATATTTACTCAAGAATTTTAAATCCAAAAAAGCATATTCATATTTGAAGAAATAGAAGAATTTAAAATTCGGGGGGAGGGGGCTAAAAAAAAAACTAAAAAAGCATATTCATATTTGAAGAAATAGAAGAATTTAAAATTCGGGGGGGGGGGCTAAAAAAAAAAAACTTTAAACCACTTGAAAGATATTTACTCAAGAATTTTAAATCCAAAAAAGCATATTCATATTTGAAGAAATAGAAGAATTTAAAATTCGGGGGGGGGGGGCTTAAAAAAAACAAACTTTAAACCACTTGAAAGATATTTACTCAAGAATTTTAAATCCAAAAAAGCATATTCATATTTGAAGAGATAGAAGAATTTAAAATTCGGGGGGGGGGGGGCTAAAAAAAAAAAAACTTTAAACCACTTGAAAGATATTTACTCAAGAATTTTAAATCCAAAAAAGCATATTCATATTTGAAGAAATAGAAGAATTTAAAATTCGGGGGGGGGGGCTAAAAAAAAAAAACTTTAAACCACTTGAAAGATATTTACTCAAGAATTTTAAATCCAAAAAAGCATATTCATATTTGAAGAAATAGAAGAATTTAAAATTCGGGGGGGGGGCTTAAAAAAAAAAAAACTTTAAACCACTTGAAAGATATTTACTCAAGAATTTTAAATCCAAAAAAGCATATTCATATTTGAAGAAATAGAAGAATTTAAAATTCGGGGGGGGGGGGGGGCTAAAAAAAAAAAACTTTAAACCACTTGAAAGATATTTACTCAAGAATTTTAAATCCAAAAAAGCATGTTCATATTTGAAGAAATGGAAGAATTTAAAATTCGGGGGGGGGGGAGGTTCACGCCAAAATTCGTAGAGGTGTTCACAAAAAAAAAAAAAAAACTTTAAATATCTTGAAAGATATTTACTCAAGAATTTTAAATCCAAAAAATCATGTTCATATTTGAAGAAATAGAAGAATTAAAAATTCGGCGGGGGTGGGGGGGGGGGGGGCTAAAAACAAAAAAAAAAAAAAAAAAAAAAACTTTAAACCACTTGAAAGATATTCATTCAAGAATTTTAAATCCAAAAAATCATGTTCATATTTAAAGAAATAGAAGAATTAAAAATTTCGGGGGGGGGGGGCTGCCGATTTTCAAAAAACTCTGAAACAACGAATTTAGATTTTTATCTAAGGAAGGATTTAGCGAAGAAAGCAAATTGATATCTCTTCTGGTTTAGAAATTATTGTAAAGTCAAAATTTTTTCCCTAAATTGGCGATTTGGGGTACTTAGGAGCCGAATTTCAAAAAACCCTGAAACAACGAATTTAGATTTTTATCTAAAGAAGGTTTTAGCGAAGAAACCAAATTGATATCTTTTTTGGTTTAGTAATTATTGTAAAGTCAAAATTTTTTCCCTAAATTGGCGATTTGGGGTACTTAGGGGCTGAATTTCAAAAAACCCTGAAACACCCAATTTAGATTTTTATCTAAGGAAGGTTTTAGTGAAAAAACCAAATCGATATCTCTTCTGGTTTAGAAATTAATGTAGATCAAAATTTTACCCATAAATGACCATTTGGGGCCCTTAAAATGGGAATTTCGAAAAATGGCTTCTTAAATGACGCCTAGGGCCCAAATGTAATCTACATGCCAAATTTCAACTTTCTAGGCCTTACAGTTTAGGCTGTGCGATGATGGTCAGTCAGTCAGTCAGTCAGTGAGTTCTCTATATATATAGAGATGAAGACCAACAGCAGCTCCGAGGATTGCTTTGACCAAAGCCGAAACGTCAGCTGTTGAAAAATATTTTTAAAGAAAAAATTCTGGCTGCATTTTTCTTCCAACTTTCATTCCTGATATAAGAAAATTGTTTAAAATAAATTTCACATATATATGGTTTCTCACCCGTGTGACTTTGTAGAGAAGTTCTAAGGTTAACCTTTTGATTAAATTCTTTAATGTAATTTGAAATCAGATTTTTGTAAAAAAAATTTTTTAGAGCAAATTTCACATTTAAACGGCTTCTGGCCTGTATGTCTAACATGTTTTTTAAGAGAAGAGTTTTGAGAAAATGCTTTAAAAGAGACATCACATAGATAAGGGTTTTCTCCAGAGTGAATCCACATTTTTTTTTTTTTAACTCACACTTTTTTCTCATTCACACTCACATTCACACAGTCTTCTCTGGAACTCAGACCATATAAGACTGGCGATAACCCTTATATTAATAATTCTATATATTTGGGGTCCAGGCATTCTTATTTAAGCCATTTCGTATCCAAATGCCTTAAATAAAATCACCGGACTGCCTGGGATCCGAACCTCCGACTTTAGGTATACAACGTAAGCGCGCTATTATCCTGCGGGCCATTTTAAGGTTAGATAGATTAGTATAATGTTTAAAGCAGATATCACATCTAAACGGTTTCGCCTCAGAATGGGTTTATATATATACAAACATACATATATGTACTTGTTAGATATATAAATTGTTTACTACAAATTTCACATTGAAAAAGTTTTTCAACGCTATGTGATTTAAAATTTCTTGACTAGTAAAATTATTTATTACAAATTTCACATTTAAATGGTTTCTCTTTTTTAATATAAAATGATGTATTTCGGGGAAACAATGGAGAAGTGATATATTAACGAGGACTATAAATAAGTGAATGAGTGAAGGAAAAATAAAGATAGGCTAAAGAACCAATAGGTCATTTTGATAACTTACCTACCCCAACATGAAATTCGGAGTTGAAGGACAAACTTTGCTATTCCGCCCATAGGATTTACATTGAAGCGCTTTTAAATCAGGCTAATTAGCTTATAAATTTTAATTTTTTCAGCTATTTGATCAAATATTAATATAAAATAGGATCATTAGATTTATATAGGTGCTTATTTATCCATAAACAAGTTTAATTTCATGTGATTTAACGGTAGAACAATTTTGTTAGGTTATGGTAAAAATTTCTAATTTATCTATTTTTGTCCTTATTTAATATCTTTTGGAAAATCTGTCTGCTAATAGCTATTAAAAAATAAATAAAGACAAGGAAGGATGGGTTTTTATAAAATTACAACAGGAAATACCTGATATAATGTTTGTATTTATTTATTATATGTACATTTACCTTATAAAGATCTATGAAATAATGTGTTAAAACATATAATTATTATTTTTATAGGCCTATATTAATTTAATATAGAAAGATTAATATAAATATTAATTTATTTTATTTGTTTTTTTAATCCCAGGAGTTTATTTTGCCTTCTTCAGGTATATATGAGAATCTATCTGAGTAACTAAAAAAAAAACAAAAAAAAAAAAACAAGTAATTAAGTAATTAAAATTTTACAGTAGAAATATAAATTATTTCGAAAATAATGAATAATTGCAATGTATGAATGGAAATATATATAGGTAAATGTAGAATGGGTGGTTGAATCATATTTGGAATAAGAAAAGTAAACATACCTTTAAACCCTTCCTTTGTTGTTCATATCGCTGTCTTTTTTATTTAAATATGTTTATTACTTAGATTATATCAGTTTATTTTAATTATAACACATATTCAAGCACTATTCAAGCCAGGAGAGGCCCACTTGTCACTTATGAGATGTTTCACCTTTGTTGATTATCCTAAATAATGTTTTGAATCATTATATGAAACTAAATAGATATTTTTATTTGTTATTTACCTGAGATAAAGTGTTTAAGTGTATTTGAACTTCGGTCATTCAAATTTCTTGTTGTTTATTGAGCATAACCTCTGACACTGACAGTTGATTAAACTTATTTTATGTTTAAAATTTAATTCTGTAAAGAATCTGTACTTCTCTTGATATCCTTTACGAGCACAATTGATAATATTACAAAATTTTGGCATCTTTGAGTATTTGGAGAGCCTAAATAACTCAAAAACAAACATTATCATATAAATCCCTATGTAAATGCATTGAAGTTTGTCCTTCAACTCCGAATTTCATGTTGGGGTAGGTAAGTTATCAAAATGACCTATGGTCTATGAACAAGCAAATGGTGAACGAGTTAATGTAATAGTTTAAAAATGGTTAAAAATGAACGATGATCAAACGATGGTCAAACAAACGTGTGAACGTTGAAGATAAACAAACGAATTAGTAAACGAAGAGTCAGTGGACTAGCGAACAACGAACAAGTGAGCTAGAGAAGGAGGGCCATGTCCGGTTGGAACGAACGAGTGAACGATGCCCAGCAGTGTTCGATGAACAAGTGAATGATGAACGAGTAAATGTTCCTAAGGACTAGTAAACGATGAACTAGTGAACGATACTCGGAACGAACGCATAAGTGAGGGAGTAAATGATGAACGAGCAAATGATGCCGGGTCCGTAAGAACTAGTCAACGATTCCACGGAACGAACGCACAAGTTAGCGATTGAACTATGAACGAGTGAACAATGTTCGGAAAGAACGTACCAAAAAAAAGTGAACGATGTTCATAACGAACGCACAAGAGAACGAATGAACGATGGGAACGAGTGAAAGATGACCGGTTCGGCTCGAAAAATGGAGAACGAGGAAACGAGCAAACGATGAACGAGTGAACTTTACCCAGTCCGAGCAAACATATAAACGATTATCGAAAGAAGGATGAACAAGTGAACGACGAAGGAACGATGAGCTACTGTTGAATGCCGAACAATGATCGAGTGAACGATATGCGATTTTGCCTGACAAATGAAGGACAAACAAGTGAACTAAATACGATGAACCAGTGAACGACGCTCTCTTCGATCGGGCAACGAACAAGGGAACGATGAACAAGCGAACGTCAAACGAGTATCGTACGGCGAATTGAACGATGAAAAATACCATTCGCAAAAGTACAAGTGAACGATGAGAGAATGAACGATGACCGGTCTGATCAAAAAAACGAGTAAACTATTATCCGAGAAATGAACGATAGACCGGTGAACGATAAATAAATGAACGGCGAAAGAGTGAACGAAGAACAAGTGAACAATGGACAAGTAAATAATACTAGTAAGAACTAGTGAATGATGGTTCGCTCGTTCATCGTTCACTCATTCACTTGTCGCTCAATAGTTCGTCATTCACTAGTTCACCGTTCTCTCGTTCATCGATCACTCGTTTACTATTTCATCGTTCACTCGTTCACTTGTCGTCAACTAGTTCGCCATTCACTAGTTCACTCGTTCATCGTTCACTCGTTCACTAGATCATTCACGTGTCTGTTCGAGCACGGCATAGTTCACTCGTTCACAAGTTGATCGTTTACTCGTTCACTTGCCTTTTCAAGCAGGGCTTCGTTCACTAGTTCATCATTCACTTGTCTGTTCGAACCAGGCATAGTTCATCGTTCACTAGTTCACTTGTTCATTGATAACTCGTTCACTAGTCCGAGTAGGGCATCTTTCACTAGTTCACTATGAACTTGTGAACGATGAACGATTTCCGGCTTGGACAAACAAGTGAACTAGTGAACGATGAACGATGTCACTTCTAGCAAAAGAGTGAACGACGAACTAGCGAACAATTGAACGATGAACTAGTGAACGAGCGAACGACGAACAAGCGAAAGATGAACGATTGAACGATGAACGAGCGAACGATGAACTAGTGAACGACGAACGAACGAACGGGCGAGTGAACGATGAACAAACCAGCTTTCGAGTGAACGATGAACGAACGAGTGAACGACGAACGAACGAGTGAACGACGAACGAACGAACGAGCGACCGAGTGAACGATGAACGAACGAAGGAACGAGTGAACGATGAACGAACGGAGGAACGAGTGAACGACTAACGAACGAATGAACGAGTGAACGATGAACGAACGAGCGGCCGAGTGAACGATGAACGAACGAACGAGTGAGCGATGAACGAACGAATGAACGAGTGAACGAACAAGTGAACGATGAACGAGTGAACGATGAACGAACGAACGAGTGAGCGATGAACGAACGAATGAACGAGTGAACGACGAACGAACGAACGAGTGAACGATGAACGAACAAGTGAACGATGAACGAGTGAACGATGATCGAACGAGTGAACGATGAACGAACGAATGAACGAGTGAACGACGAACGAACGAACGAGCGATCGATGAACGAACAAGTGAACGATGAACGAGTGAACGATGAACAAACAAGTGAACGATGAACGAGTGAACGATGAACGAACGAACGAACGAGTGAACGATGAACGAGTGAACGATGAACGAACGAGTGAACGATGAACGAACGAGTGAACGATGAACGAGTCGGTTCGGTTCGGTTCGGTTCGGTTCGGTTCGGTTCGGTTCGGTTCGGTTCGGTTCGGTTCGGTTCGGTTCGGTTCGGTTCGGTTCGGTTCGGTTCGGTTCGGTTCGGTTCGGTTCGGTTCGGTTCGGTTCGGTTCGGTTCGGTTCGGTTCGGTTCGGTTCGGTTCGGTTCGGTTCGGTTCGGTTCGGTTCGGTTCGGTTCGGTTCGGTTCGGTTCGGTTCGGTTCGGTTCGGTTCGGTTCGGTTCGGTTCGGTTCGGTTCGGTTCGGTTCGGTTCGGTTCGGTTCGGTTCGGTTCGGTTCGGTTCGGTTCGGTTCGGTTCGGTTCGGTTCCGGTTCGGTTCGGTTCGGTTCGGTTCGGTTCGGTTCGGTTCGGTTCGGTTCGGTTCGGTTCGGTTCGGTTCGGTTCGGTTCGGTTCGGTTCGGTTCGGTTCGGTTCGGTTCGGTTCGGTTCGGTTCGGTTCGGTTCGGTTCGGTTCGGTTCGGTTCGGTTCGGTTCGGTTCGGTTCGGTTCGGTTCGGTTCGGTTCGGTTCGGTTCGGTTCGGTTCGGTTCGGTTCGGTTCGGTTCGGTTCGGTTCGGTTCGGTTCGGTTCGGTTCGGTTCGGTTCGGTTCGGTT
>JAKCPI010031220.1:0-12507 GCA_023213315.1 Euborellia annulipes
CTCCCCTTCAAACGAGCCAAATCCGCATATGTGTGGGCTCTCACGAGCCTAGCGGAGCCAAAAATAAAATACTTTATCTGAGGAACGAGCCCGAACCGGGAGAGCCCACACACGTGAGGATCTGCTCCCGAGCCGAGCCGGACAGAAGGTCCAGACGGTCCCAGCTCGGCTCGGCTCGCGAGAGCCCAAACACATAGGAATTTGGCTCGTTTGAAGGGAGCCGAGCCGGGCTAGCGTACTAAAGTACGGGGTGTATGTGACGCTTAAGACCATTTCATATAAATTGAAGAAAGGTCGTTGAGGGATTTTGAGAAAAATGTAAAAAACTGAAAAAGTACAATAGTAAAGTGTATAATAATAATATAATAATGGATGGACGAAAAAAAAGAGGAACATATTCCGGATAACTGACTCAGATATCTTATTTTCAACCTATTATAAAACTTAACTGGAAGCATGCTGGAAATAACATAACATGTTTACTTTATCCTTCAAATTTATGTTAAACTAACAGTTAAAATAATAACGCTTTCCGTGGCTTGTAGATAATTGTTGAAATCACACATGTTGAGTGTATTGTTTAGAAAAAATTTTTGTGACAAAATTAAACAAAACAACAAAGAGATAGAGAGAAAGCTTAAAACTGTTGTTTGAAATATGGTACAATACAAGCCACCGTCCAACTGTGTCATCATTTTTATACTGACTTCCTGATCGGTGATGTTTAAAATTACTATTATAAATTAATACAATAATTTCACAATGTTTAAATCAGTGGTTTCCAAACTTTATGTTACCACGCCTCCCTTAAAAATATTTATTCTTATGACGCCCCCCCCCTCCCATTTTATAAAGTAATACAAAAACAAAAATTTTTAATGCTAAAAAATATAAATTTATATAAAAATATTTTTATTTATTTATTCTTATTTATATTAAAACTAGCAATCATTTGGAAAATTGGTCCTGGTGGCCAATATTCGCGCCTCCCCTTAGACTAGTCCGCGCCTCACAGTTTGGAAAACGCTGGTATAAGGGTGGTGGAATTTGTATCATGAATGAAAGTTAGAAGAAAACGCAACCAGAATTTTTTCTTTAAAAATATATTTTAACAGCTTACGTTTCGACCTTGGTAAAAGCCATCCTCGGATGACCACTAACAGCTCCGATGATGGCTTTGACCAAAGCCGAAACGTCAGCTGTTAAAATATATTTTTAAAGAAAAATTCTGGTTTCGTTTATTCTAACTTCCATTCCTGAAGAAAAATATTTTTCTCAAATCTTATTTTCACGCCCTAGGCGGGTGCCTAACTTAAATATAAAATTTCAACCTCTCAGCTCAATTCCTTCATGCTTTAAATTGAACCCAAACAGACACACAGACAGAACATGTCTCGAAAACCATTTTTTTGGATTCAGGGGACCTCAAAATGAATATATCCATCAAAGTCTAGACATCGAATTTTTGACATGAATCCAATACTTCTCTCTATATATATGTATATTAACTTATACATATAGGTAAGAGAAAGTAAAAATTCAAATCCTAATTGAGATTAGTTCTAAATACAAAAAGATGCGGTAACTCACCCCAGTAAAATTCTAAGTGGACTAATCATATCTTACTTTTCTACCTAATGAAAAAAATCCTTACAAAATTCTGCAAGGGATTCGATAGGTTCCTAAGTTACCCAATGTTATTATTATCTGTTTAAGAGAGTTTCGAAATTCTCAAAAATTAATTCCGCCCCAGTAATAAGAAATTTTAGAATGACATTAAAATGTTTCTACCCCACTATGCTATTTGCTAAATATTGAATATAAATTTTAACTCAAACGGAATGCACTTATTTTTAGTAAAAGTATTAAAAAACATTAATATCTTTGTGCATTTTAGGGGATGGGACATTAACCCCCATGTTTAATGCCTTCATACCTCCCCCCCCCCCCTTTAAGAAAATGCGAGCCTTCACCGCGAAATTACTCTCAAAATAATTTGAATAGATTTATAAATAATTATTTTAATTTTTATTTTATTTTCATATTCAAAAGAATCGTTTTTCTCAGTCAAATTATTTGTTTCTATCATTTTTTTTTTCAACGATAAAATGCATAATAATTACCTTAAATAAGACACTCAAGAGGGTGTGCTGGTTGACGGTGAGGTCAGGGTGAATTACACTATATTAATTATTCACTTTGATTCACTTTAAACACAAAAAAAAGAGCAGCGCCTGCATCTCGGCCACGCGCTCGACTGAACGAGAGATAGACTTGTCTCTCTCTGTTTGTATAGGAATAAAACAGATGAAAATAACAATTCCCTTTTTATTAAAAGTAAAAAATACCTTTTGCTCTAATCTAACTATATTTAAAACTGGAAAAGAATGTCAACAAGTGATTTAGAATATTCCAAGGCCCTTCTTAAATAATCAACCCTTCATCCCCCCTAATCAAAATAATAACGCTATTTTTTGAATGTTTTCTATTTATTTGGCTTCGATTTAGCTAAAATAAATTTAAAAAACATTTTTTTTCAATTTTTCAACCCCTTATCCAATCCTAATAAATAAAATAATTAACAATGCTATCGCCTTCGGCGAGCTTCGCGTCTAGTCAGAAAAAAATTAAAACCCTGAAAAACTTCCCTGGATCCGTCTTTGGGTTTTATACATAGTATAATTTTCTAGAATGTCTTACTTTAGGCCAGTGGTTTATGTTACAACGCCTCCCTTAAAAATATTTAATCGTATGACGCCCCCTACCCCACACATTTAATAAAATAATACAAAAACAAAAATTTTTAATACTAAAAAATATAAATTTATATAAAAATATATTTTTTTATTTATTCATATTTATTATTTTAATTAAAAACTCCGTCCCAGAATCTTCTAAATTATTTTATTATTTTATATTTATAAAACTAGCAATCATTTGGAAAATTGATCTTGGTGGCCAATATTCGCGCCTCCCCTTAGACTAGTCCGCGCCTCCCTAGGGAGGCGAGCCTCACAGTTTGGAAAACGCTGGTTTAAAGTCTTATATGGACTCAGTTGCCGAAAAGACTGTATGTATGTGTGTGTGAATTTAAGTGTGAATGGGGGCGGGTTCGGACCCCGGGCAATCCGATGATTTTATTTATACCAAACTTGCCTTTGGAATTTTGATTTTGATTAAAAGCTTATTTTCACGCCCTAGGGGGGTGTCTAACTTAAATATAGAATTCGAATCTAGTAGCTCAATTCCTTCATGCTTAAAATTGAACCCATGCAGATACACAGACAGACAGACCATGTCGCGAAAACCACTTTTTTGAATTCAGGGGACCTCAAAACGTGTATATCCATTAAAATCTCGACATCGAATTTTTGACATGAATCCAATACTTTTTCTCTTTATACCGGTATTAATATGTATAGAGGTAAGAGAAAGGCTGATACATTTAATTCTAATAAAATGTTATGCAATTTGACTTCACTTTTCTCTTTCTCTATAAAATTTACTATATTTCTTTTGACATTGCATGCTAGATCTCTTTGTCTTTGATAGCTTTTTCTATTAAATAAATTTTACTTAATTTATATTAACGTGTAATGTAATGAATAAAAATAAATTAACTTTTTTTTTTTATTTAAGAAATATGAAGGAGGTTAATAAAAATTCCCCTTCATCAATTCATCTCACTTCATCATCTCTACCTGTTGAAAAGACTTCTTTAAATAAACCAATACATAAATAATTCCCTCTTTATTTATTAAATCATTATTATTAAGTGAAAATATTATCCTCAAGAGTTTTTAATTTATGATCATTATTTCTATATAAATATTACTCTTAAAAACTTTTCCATGTCGTTAACTATTTTTTGTTTTTGTCTATTCCTTTATATACTGTCAAAACTCATGTTTTTTTTTTCTATTTTTCAATAGAACAATATGTTCTTGGCTTGACATCTTTATCAAATGTCATAAATAATAGAGCAAAATAGAGTGGGGATAAATATGTAGATATTAATGAGCAGAGATCGATCTCTGTCAGAAATCATATACCCCTGGTCTGCCCCATTTTTTTTATCCCCCTCCATTTTTTTAAACAAAGTCAAGAACAATTCAAAGTTATAACCAACAAAGTCGATATTGCTTGCGACGAGACTAGAAATGGCTTTGCTATCGCATACTTTGATAATCTCCAATCGAATTTCCCTTTATTCTCTCCCTCTTTACTTAAAAAAAAAAATTTGTTTTTTATGTGTTTGAATTATTATTTTTTATTATATCTATTTGTTTATTATTTAGTCTCTGGAGTGTTCGATTTTCCGTAAAGCCCGAGTTTTTATGTTTATTCTTACAAGAATACGATTCTCAATTCTGATGAATTATTAAAACAAAGAAATTTTATCTATAATCGGGGGAAATAAATTTTATATCAATATCCTATTAAATTTTATAAAAATAAGACCAGTGGGATTTGAAAAATAAAGTGAATAAAATATTTTAACAGACTAGTTTTAAGCTACTAAATTTATTTAGTTTATTATCCTTTTATTTATTTAAGATGAGGATAAAATCAAATAGCAAATAAACTATCAAGTATGAATAATAATTTTTTTTAAAGTTCTATCTTATAGAAATAAATAATAATTTAGACGAAATTAGAATTTTTTTTTTAAAACGTAAAATATATTTTCGTAAATACTGTACTCTTTTATTATCCCTAAGAAGCAAAAATAGTATAATTGTATTCTATAGGGCGCTCGGTTTGTTTTTGTTTGCCTGAAAGTAGGCAACTCAAGAGCTCGTAATTTATCGAAAAATCCATTAGTAAATTGGTCATTAGGTTTTTCTACCTTCAAGAACCCAAAAAGTAATAAATCTACACAATTGGTATAGGGATGTGCTCTTACAATGTCAAATTTGCATCTAGTTATATTTAATACATCTAATTTCATCCACTATTGACCAACTTTATTATATACTTCCAATGCACAGTTTATATTCTTTTCTCAAGATTTTATATATAGAATAATTAAAAGGTTTAGAAATATAAATAAAAATATGTTGAAGTTATTTATTATTTTGACCTATATTATCTATTTTTTTACTATATATGTATATGAGAGAAAGTATTGTTGTCAAAAATTCGATGTCGAGATTTTGATGGATTAGTTTTGAGGTCCCTGATCAAAAAGTGGTTGGACATGGTCTGTCTGTCTGTGTGTGTGTGTGTGTGTCTGTCTGTGAACAAATATCTCAAGAACGAAAGAGCTAGGAGGTTGAAATTTTATATTTAAGTTAGCCCATGGGACGTGACACGAAGCTTTTGAACAAAATCACCAAAGAGTACTAGACTTTACTGATGACTTTTCAGTTTTTTCGATTTTCTCAAAATTTGCTCCAACGATTTTTTAAAATTCATATATCAACTATTTTTTAGTGCTCTTTAAAATGTATATTCTCATTTTGTGATTGAAATCTTCTGAAGCCACTTTACTCTTGTTCTCCATAGAAAAGATAGGAGAAATGGTTGCCATAGTAACAAAATATAAACATTTCATACTTATAAATTTTAATCTGAAAATCGAAAGTCATATGTCGGAAACTAAATAATGTCGACACAAAAATCTGGTGGACAGCACAGTGAAACTTTCGATTAGAAGGTAGAGAAAGTGGGGAACACCAGATTTTTATATATTGCAATGAGATGCAGATGAAAACTAACGATGATATATTTACTCCCAAAGTGTCAATTTAAATTTATTTCTTAAGATAGTGCTGAAGGTTGAAAGAAACTCTAGTTTTTTTTTTTTTTTTTTTTGTCTAGAAATGTTTGAATATTTTATGATTTATATGGGTTTGAAAATTGTAAACGTGACTCGGTTTACATAAAAAAAGAAATGTTAAAAAATTTAAAAACTGTACTTGCAATTGCATTTGAACTTAAAAGCATGCAAAGTTTATCCTAAGGAACAACAAGAACACCAATTCTTTTTTACGACATCCATTAAATAGAGACTGAATCCCCGTTTCGAGAATAAGTAGAAGAGAAAATAAAAGCGACATTGAATAATATAAATAGTGTGTTGAAGATAATAATAGTCAAAACTAAATGAATATATAACATTAAAAAAAATAATAAGCTAAACTTTCAGAAAAACTAACAATCTCGCTCGTTCCAAATTTATATTGTTTGTAAACGACGGAGGGGGGGGGGGAACTAATATATAGAAAGTATTTTGTGAAATGGCTGCCATGATAACAAAAGAAGTTTTTTTCTCCGATTATAAATTTTACACGTCTTGGGTTTAATATACTGTGGATCGTAAAGAAAAAATCTGGGGTAACAGTATATTTTCGAATAGCGAAGGTAAGAGGAAGTTGTATGGAATAGATTGGAATTCTCCCCATCTATCTATTCTATCATCTACATATTGTGGATTTCACATTAAATAACAATGTGGAACATATATCTATCTAAATATATAAAAATTAAAGGCGGGCTTTGCGGCTAGTGCTTATATAAGGACAAACAAAATAGAAAATGTGGATAAATGTTAAAATAAATTATCCTATATCATTTCAACAGAAGGATGTTGTTATTATGTTTAATTTATTCAAGCTCCGAATGACAACATAAAAATATTCCTTAAATTATTTAGCTATCCGAGTGGCTTTATAATAAAAAATGTGGAATAGTATTTTTGTAATTTAACTTTATAAAATATAATACTAAATTAAAAGTTTAAAAAAATGGCCGACATATATAAATGCCAGGAGAATAATTTCCGTCCATTTGTCAATTTTAAAATGATTGATCATAAACAATTTTTTTTTTTAATTTAAAGCAATTGGAATCTTTAATAAAAATCATGATAGAAATTAGATTAATCATTTTTGTTAGAAATTGTATGATAAAGGTAAATACTTTTCGAAAGCGAACGTTAGCACAAGAAGACCACGGAGTAGGAAAATAAAATATTTTTAAAAACAACGAAATATTTTATAAATTAATTCCCTTTAAATCAATTTTATTTACATGGATATGATAATTCATTGAAATATTAAGAGAACAGTCTCTCCAGGCATGGTCTTGGATTTTTTTTTTTTTTTTTTTTTTTTTTTGGAAAGGGGTCCGAAATTTTGTTAGTCATTTAGTGGAAGGAGAGGGAGTGAAACATTATTTTATTTTTAAAAAATCAGAAAATATTTTATTTTTAAAAAACATTGAGTAAAAACCGTTCTTACTAATTTTTTTCTTTAAGAACCCAAAATATCTAGTGTAAGGGAGGGCTTCAAGGGTGGGAGAGGGACTAGGGTCCCCATACCCCTCCCTCTCGTAAGAAGTCCCCCTTTCTCTCACAAAAAAATTCCAAAATACATGAAAATTAATAAAAATTTTCCTCTCCTAAAACAACTTCTGTCATCGCTATTGAATGTTTTATTGAGATTTTTTCAAAATTTTCTACTGCATTCTGGTTCTATTTATTATATGAATGGGAAATTAAGCGCCCAGGTAACTATTAGGTTAATTTAAAAAAAAATTTCATCTCTTTAGCCTTAAATAAAATAAAAATGGAATTTTCCCTCAACTTTCTCTTCTATTGGGTTAATATAATAATAATACATCATAAAACAAACTTTTGCAAGTTCTCTTAAAATCAGCTTTTTAGTAACCATAGAGCAAGCAAGAGAACTTTCAGTAAATTTAATTATCCTAAGAAAATATTTATCCATTTTAAATGCATAGATAAAGTGGGTGAGGTGATCACTATTTTGTTTGTTCGAGATGCTTTTAAGCAATGAATAACAAATTTTCCAAGCAATTCACCTATTTAAAGCTAGTTAAAGGGTGCACTTTTGGGGGGTGGGGGGGGGAAAAAAAGGGTGGAAGGTGTCTGGGTGGGTGGGTGGGTGGGTGGGTGTGTGTATTGGATGAAGGAATGAGCACGAGGGAAATAAAGAAACTGAGAAAAGAATCAAAATCGGAAGAGTAAGTTTGATGTTTCAGTTTTCGATTCAAAATTTGTCAACGATAAATCAAAAATCAATATTAGATGTCTAAAATGTATATCTCATTGGATTGAAATCTCGAAGACATTTCTTGTATTCATAGGGAAGATAGGAGAAATGGTGATACAAAATATAAATATTTCATATATAAATTAATCTGAATTCAAATGTCGTATGTCGGGAACTAAATATATGTACACAAAATCTGGGGACAGAAAACACAACTTCGATACCGAAGGTAAGAGAAAGTTGTGTGCTGTGATAACAGATTTTTTTTTATAAATTAATATCCAATAGATTAAGAAAAATTTAGTAGGTAATCCAATAATTAATAATAATAATATAAACAGGAGACGATGAAAAGGCAGCCAACAAAAAACAAAATTTTAATTTTCCCTGTCGACGTTTCGAACGCCAATCGCGATCATCATCAGGACCTATGCCCAAAAATATTTCTTCATATTTTAGAAGGATTCATATTATAAAAACATTTCATCACAGTATAATTACGTACAGAAAGAAAAGTCATAAGCTTAGATGGATTTAGCTTGAGTATTTCATATATGTGTAGTACTTAAGGCTCTTCCCAATTGAATTTTTTTTTTTTTGGCTGACTTCATCATCTATATCTACTTATCAGCCAACTTCAATTAATAATAATTAAGTAATTAATAAAAGTAATTAATAAACCTAATCAGTCGTCAATCAAATAAAAATTTATTCTTTCACAGAATGAACGACTGTAATGCAAATAAAAATAATTTTTTTATAATTTCAAATAAAAAATATTTATTATTTCCACTTTTTGACGATAAGATATGTGTTTTAGATACCAATTTGCCAAAAATATGAATGAAAGAGTTTATAGTAGAATTTATTGTTATTATAGAGGGTGGCGTGTGATGGCCTCATCCTGTTATTATCCCTTCCTTCCTGTTTCCGGGACCCTAGATGCAATTTCTGAGCCTCGTTTCCCACCTTGCTTTAGAATAAACTACACCTGCGATGGCTGCGATAATAATGTAATACCTAATTCCTAAGTTTGGCTTGATAAAAGAATCTCATCATTCTCTTTTATAATTTTTTTTATTTTTTTTTTTAGAGGGCTGAAAAGATAATTAACACATAATTTAAATTACCAACAGGTTATAGAATTTAATGTTAACTTTTTTAAGGGTAAATGGGAATATGCATTTTAAAGAGGAGCTAAAAAATAATTGATTTATGATTTTTATTCATTATCGTTAGAGTGAATTTTGAGAATGTCTGAAAAAAACTGAAAAAGTAAATCTGTCAAATAGCCATACTAGTGGCCTAATCTTTCACCGATTTTATTTAAAAGCTTATTTTTGCACTTCTGGATTTAAATACAAAATTTCAATCTCGTAGCAGATTTTTCTTACTTTAATTTGAAAACAGACAGATAGACAGACCATTTTGTAGAACCCACTTTTTTAATTCAGGGCGTCTCAAAACGTGTATTTCCCTCAAAATTTCGACATAAATGCACTACTTTCTCTCTATACCCTGGTATATTAACATATATACAAGAGAAAGTGATTATCTAATAATAATAATAGATACAAGGAGCTATATTAATAAATAAATACTATATATAATTAAATAATTAATTCCTACTCTTTTGTTATTATACACAAATCCCATATTTGAACTTTGTGTGTTGAATCAAGAGAGAATAAATAGGCCTATAGGTAATTAATTAATTAGCTAAATTATTGATATTATATTTTCTGTATCCACAAAATCATTCGTAAAAATGAGATATTCAATTTTAAATACATTTTTATTTAATATAAATGACCGTGACCCGTGGCTCAGAGAGAAGACACTAGCTTCTCGTGACGGGGTCCCGGGCTCGAAAAAAAAAAGAATAAAGTATTTTTGTTTACACAAAAAAAGACATAGTAAGGGAGGCTAGAAAGAAAAAACACGAATTTTGAATTATGTCGTTCTTGTTGCAAATGTCACAAACATACACAAAAAATTTCATCAAAATCAATTGAGTCGTTTAGGAGGATTTCAGTCACATACACACGTACAGAAGAATTATATATATAAAAAAGATATAAGATATATATAGATTTATTATAATTTCTTACCGAGTTTAACATTTTAAAACTATTTCTGTTCTCTACTGTGCTGATATATAAATACAAAAATCTGGTGTGATATAATATCACATTACTTCCTCTTGTCCAAATAAAAGAAAGTTGTGACTTGATTGAATTTTTTTTTTCTTTTAAGAAAATATAGACTTTATTTCTTTTTCCCCAATTCATCCCTTTGGCTAAATCACTCCTATTAATTTCCTATTATATTTTTCTTAAAAAATAAATAAGGAGAATTTTATTATTGAAAAGAATATAGTCCTATAGTGAAGATAGAAATAGGGAGAGATCTTTTTTTTTTTTGAACCCTAATGCTTTCTATTCATTTTTTACCATGATTCAAACAAAGCGTTAATTTGTCGCTTTTCAAAGGACGGTTCGTGACTCTGGTCAAAGCCTGGGGCTCTTTAAGTCCAAATCACCAACTTGATTTCTATATCTCTCTCTATCTCTATTCCGATATGAAAGGCTTAATGTGTACTCGTTTGAGATACAAAACGCATACGTGCGTGCTTTGACTTGAATTACATATCTATATATGAATTTTAGCTTTTAACAAGATTAATCATTCATTTACTTTGTTCGTATAAACTGTGCATGTAATACATATTGTATACATTGAGTTCAAGTGTATACAAAAGACAATAATTTGCTTTTCGTCACATGGGAACATTTGTTTCTGCATTTATTGGCTCTAAGCCAATCGAGATTGACTCATTCAAGTGGAAAATTCATTTTTAAAGGAAATTCCTTTGATTATTTTTTATAGACGAAATAGGCCTTCAGAAGAACCACGAATAAAATAGTTTATTTTTATTTAAGATAGGATTTAACTCGAAAGTGGTTTAAAGTGTAATTATATTTTATAATGTAAAAAAATCATCAATTTGTATGTAAGATTTTATCAATATACCTACATATTTAAAAAAAAAACACCTGACAGAAACCTGACTTCACAGACAGACCATTTTGCGGTACCCACTTTTTGGAACCAGGGTACTCAAAATGTGTATTTCCAACAAAATCTCGACATTGAATTTTTGACGTGAATGTAATCCTTTTCTATATATAGGTAAGAGAAAGTAAAAAATTAACGATACCATCTAAAGAAAGAGTTTAACAACACTAATTGTAAGAAAAATATTATTCAATATATAATTCATTTAAATATGTAACCAATAATTTCGCCAATCTATGGATTTCTGAATGATGAAATTTCTGTTTGTATGTAATAAATATATTTTTCGAAATAAACTAAAATAAAAATAAATTCTAAGACCTATGGTTTTGGGAAGTTCAGATTCCCCATGAGATCAGACAGGGCCGGAACTAGGAAATTTTTTAGGGAGGGCAAAATTTAATTTGCCGCCCTCTCCTTAAAATTTTCTATACAAAATTCATATCATTTTACCTTTTTTTTAGTAAATCTTTCTTTAATTGCCGCCCCCCTAAAATCTGCCGCCCGGGGCACACGCACCCACTGCCCCCCCCCCCCCCTAGATCCGGCCCTGAGATCAGATAAAATGATATCAATAAAATATGTTTATTTATAGAAATGTACCAAAAGTCGATCAAAATATTTATCTCTTAAGCTAGTCATATAGAATGGAATACAAAATCGAAATAGATAATATTAATAAAAATTCTTAAAGTTACGATTTCTCAATAGGAAATGTATAGAGAAATATTTATGTATTCTTTACGTTTGTCTATTCAATGAATACCAAGAGTCGCGGGTTCGGACCCCAGGCAGTCCGATGATTTTATTTAAGCCACTTGGATACTAAATAGCTTAAATAAGAATGCCTGGACCCCCAATATATAAATTAATTAATAACGTCGCGGCAAGTAAATATTAAATTAAATACATTTTAAACAATTAATGCAATATTTAACATAATTATTTAAATAGAAAAGCGATTAAATAAAAATTATAAAGGTGATGAAAAGAGAATGGTAGGCGGTTATTTATAGATTACCATTCATAGAATTATGAATTTATTCGATCTATCTCTTTATATCTTCAAATTATTGTGTTCAAACTCAATGACGAACATGGGGCTAACTAGGAGGTTCCCGAGGGGGGAGGCAGAAGGCTCGTGGCCGTCCAAAAGAAATATACGGTAGGACTATACTATTAAAAATAAGAAAAAGATAATTACTTTTTTCATAAAGATGCACCATAATAAGTTGGCAAAATTCATTTGAAGAAATCCATCCATCAATCCATCAGGTGTTGGTTTCTGCTTACTATCTAAACAAAAAAATCTCAAAATGTTAAATAAATAACTCATATTCAAAATTAATTCTCTTTTGATGAATTAATTATGAATACAAGTTGACATCCTCGGCTGAAAAATAAAATGGGA
>JAKCPI010031221.1:0-82819 GCA_023213315.1 Euborellia annulipes
AATTAATTAATTAACAATTAAAACGATTTAAAGAAAAAAAAGATTTAAATTTATATGATTAATTGTGAGAATTAAGGCCTAATTTTAATTTTTTTTTTTATAACGCAATAACTTTGAAACTACTTGACGGATTTTCATGGGATTTTTTTTAATCTTTAGAATATTTTACGAGGATGATTTTGATAATTAAAAAACACTTTTTATTTATTTATTAATATTAAAAAATATTTTTTAAAACAAAAAAAAACAAAAAAAAAAAAAAAAAAAATTACGCAAAAAAAAAAAAATGGTTGCACACGGCAGATTCGAACTCGAGATTTCGTGTTTACAAAGAATGAACGCTACCGATCTATTTTCGAAAATTTTTTTTTGTTTATACTTGCATAATGAATTCCATTTCTATTTAATAATTCAAAAACTTTGCGAGGGATTAATAATTAATTACTTTAACTAATTAGACAAAGAAGCGTTGATTAGTTTTGTAAAATTACGTTACAAATTCGATGAGGGAAATAAATCGAAGCAAAAATCTGGCGTGACAAACGTATAACACAACAACTTTTGATGAAATTGTTCTTTTTGTTTTTTGTGCCTTGCCTATTTTTGTTCACTCACTCTCACAAAGACAAATCATTTTTTTTTTTTTTTTTTTTTTTCTAACCAAACATTTTCTTTTGGCATTTAAATCAAAAAATACAATATCGAAAGAAAGAAAGAAAGAGAATTTTTTTTTCTTTTTTTTAATAATAAAATGTCAAACCCTTTTATTTATTATGAATATTATGTAAACACAAGGGGAGTTAACATATTCTAAGTGTAAATGACATGTAAGAAGAGGGGCCAGCCAGCCAATTCATTCATTATATAACAAGTTTATCTTTCGAAAAAAGATTTTTTTTTTTTAAATATAACAACATCAAAGAATATTATTATTTTATTGGGGATTTTTTTTTTTTTATTTTTATTTATAAATAAGTCTAGCTGGAGCGGCTAGCTCTAAGGGCTCCATTCTACAACTGCTAAACCTACTAGGCCTAATTTTGAAAAAAATAGTAGCAACTCGCAGGCATGTTCTTCAGCTAGTGCTAATTAAATAAAGAGACAATCTTAGTAGCTCTTGGAGTCGTGTTCTGCAGTCAGTATTAATGAAATAAATAATAAATCATAATAGCCCTCCGGAGTTGAGTCCTGTAGATAGTATTAATTATAAAAAAATAAAAAATCATAGTAGCCCTCCAGATTCGAGTTCTGCAGCTAGTATTAATTTTAAATAAATAAAAAATCATAGTAGTCCTCCGGAGTTGAGTCCTGTAGATAGTATTAATTATAAAAAAATAAAAAATCATAGTAGCCATCCGGAGTTGAGTCCTGTAGATAGTATTAATTATAAAAAAATAAAAAATCATAATAGCCCTCTAGAGTCGAGTTCTACAGCTAGTAATAATTATAAAAAAAATTAAAAAAATCATAGTAGCCCTCCAGAGTCGAGTTCTGTAGATAGTATTAATTATAAAAAAAATAAAAAAAATTCATAGTAGCCCTCCAGAGTCGAGTTCTGTAGATAGTATTAATTATAAAAAAAATAAAAAAAAAAATCATAGTAGCCCTCCAGAGTCGAGTTCTGTAGATAGTATTAATTATAAGTAAAAAAAAAAAATTCATCGTAGGCCTAGCTCTCCAGAATCGAGTTCTGCAGCTAGTAATAATTATGAATAAATAAAAAATCACTCGTATCACCCACAGAGTCGTGTTATGCAGCTAGTATTAATTATAAAAAAATCATAGTAGCCCTCCAGAGTCAAGTTCTACAGCTAGCAATAATTATAAACAAATAAAAAATCATAGTACTCGTAGTACCTACAGAGTCGTGTTATGCAGCTAGTATTAATTATAAAAAAATCATAGTAGCCCTCCAGAGTCAAGTTCTACAGCTAGCAATAATTATAAACAAATAAAAAATCATAGTACTCGTAGTACCTACAGAGTCGTGTTCTGCAGATAGTATTAATTATAAAATTTTTAAAATTTTCAAAAGTCTATAGTATACACACCCAAGAGAGTTCTCTAGCTAGAGTAAATTAAATCTAGCTAGATTTTACTCTACAATGTACACGTACCGTTAGACAAGGTAAAATTACTTCAATGCTAATAAAAAAAAAATAAAAAATGTTAATTTGTCATAAATTTTTATTATTATTAGAAGAGAGAGATTAGTAGTAACAAGTTTTAATCTTTTTTTTTTTTTTTCTTTATCACAAACTTTAGATTGAGCCATTATTTAAATGGATGATGGTCAAAAGATTGCGAACTCTCCCTTGATAAGAATTAATCATTCCCTTTTTTTTTAACGCTCTATTAACATTTCATTTCATTTCAAGTGGTTATTAAAAAAAAGGAAAAAAAAAAGAAATGAAATTTCATTATCTTAAATACACTGTAAAAAAAAATATGAATTTTCAATCATTTTTCATATACTTCGGTGATTTAATATTAATATACCCAGGATATGAAATAAAATTAATATAAAAGTTTATGAACAAATTACCAACTTTTAAACTTATCTTTTTCTTTGTGTGCCGCCAAATTTTGAAATCGTTAAAAGTGCACCGCGACAAGTTGAGAATCACTGGTCTAAACGTTCTCAAATAACTCGACTACCTCAAGAAATTTTTATTAATATTATTTTATAATTATTTTAAGGAAACTTGAAATTATTCTTTTAAAATTTATTTCACAAATCTAAATTTATTAAATTCTTGTTTTAAATTCGCGCTCTAAACTATTTAAATATTTATGAACTATTATTAAAATCATACTAATTAAATAATTTTTATAAAGTAATTCAACTAAATAGCTATAAAAATTAAAATTAACAATTTTTACCAAAATAATTAATTTTAAAATATACAAGAAATTTGTTAGGTTGGCAACAAATTGAACTTTCTCATATATATTCATAAACAGTTTATGAAACAGAGTTCCTATACTTGTATAGGAAGTTTTCTGGAAGTTTTTTTAACAGTGTAAGCTACTCAGTTTTGTCTACCCCGAACCCTGGTGACAAATAGCGGAGTTAAGGTGTGCATCTCGGGGTGCTAATTTTGGGAGATTGCGGCCACAATTTTGAAGCTATCGACCTCAAATTTTTTTAAAATTAAAGCTATTTAAATTATCTACAACTTATAGAAGCCCTTTTTTGATTTTCGAAAAAATAAAATTTTTTTTTTAAATTAATCGCATTAAATAAAATATATTTAAAAAAAAATCGCTCGACATCTTATAGATAATTAAATTAGTAATCATTGTGTTTAAAAATAATTAATTTTTTTACCGTTAATTAATTAGCTGGAATCTTTCAAATGAATTGTATCCCTATGGGAAAACTAACGCCATCTCTTGCCGCCTAGAGTAACTCGGTAGTCATTCGTCTTCTAACGGTTTTTCGAGACGCAAAAGTTGTGTGCGTACGATCACTCACACCAAATTTTTATTCTCTGTGTCTTTGCAAGGGGGTTGATAATTTTCTACACACGTCTACAACAATATATTAAAATACTTATATAGAGGTAAGAGAAAGTAAAAAAAAAAGATTGAGAATCACTGGTAGAGAGAGATTCAATTCCATTTTCTGTCAACTGTTTGTATTTCCTGATTAAAACATCCATAAACGCCGCCATGCATGAAAATATCCCCTCAGCTATGAAAGACATATGACACCCGCAAACATACATCAACAAACATAAAATGTGTGTGTGATACCGGCCCTTACGGGTGGGTTGCAAGAACGTTCTTTAAAGTTATTGGCTCGTTAAAAATAGTCTTTAAACTAAAGATGAAAATACTAACCTAATTATTGGGGAGCTATAATTTTTTTAATGACTTATTAAAAAATTATCGTAATTAATTTTTTTGTTATCAAGCAAATACAAAAAAAAAAACAATCTGTTCCAATAATCTTTATTTTTTTTAAATTTAAAAATGAATTTATTGTTATTATTAATCACATATTAATTAAGAAATTTTTAAAATAAGTTTAGATGATTTATTTAAAAACCAACTTTCAAATTAGTTCAGCATTCTTGCAATAGATGGCAGGCTAGTCTAACTGCCGATCCCCTAATAGCCTATATTTATATATTTTTATGCTTTTATAAAAGATACATAATATATATTTATAAAGTATTTATTGTTAAAAGATGAATGAAAATCAACCAAATGCATTAAATATTATTAGCTACCATTCTGACATCTCTTGGCAAATTTTTGAATTACTTGATTTTTGGGCATACTTTTTATGACACACAACGCCATCTTATCGGGAAAAACATGCGTAACCATTTCGCTCCCGTAGCCCCTTAATAAAAAAAATAGTTCCATTTTTCAAGAGGAAAGTGAATAAATAATATTAAAAAATACCGAATTTGGGTGTCTGTGTTCAATTTTAAGCATGAATGAATTGAGCTACGAGGTTGAAATTTTATATTTAAATCCAGTACCCTCTGAGGCGTGAAAATACGTATGCTTTTAATCAAAATCGGCCAAAAAGTACTAGTACTTTTGCAGTTATTTTTCGATTTTTCTCAAAATTCGCTTTAACAATTTTTTTTTTAAATTCAAAAATCAATTATTTTTTTAGGTTCTCGATAAAATGTATATTCTCAATTAATTTAATGTGTTATGGCTGTGGAAATTTAATCAGGAAACCGAAAGACACTATCTTTTATTTAATTTCTACTTGCCGACGTTTCGGTCGTCTGTCACGACCTTCATCATAACATTTATTTAGACAAAATTAAATTAATTAATATACAAAAATTTTAGCAAATATTAGATGTACTTACAAATAATTGTCAACAATACACGATCTTAGGTATTTTGATGTTTACTGTAATCATATACAATTTTTTTTTTTTTTTTTTTTAATTTTTATATATACATAAATTACTTGGTTGGGGTCTTGGATTCAAATGTTATATTGAACTCTCTCATGCTAATGTTAATAATTGTTTCTTTTACGCCATCTTATCGGGAAAAACATGCGTAACACCTTCGCTCCAGTTCCCCCTTAAAAATTAGTTGTTTAATTTTTTGCATTGAGTGTATATATCATCATGAGAGACAGCTAAAAATAAAAATTCATTAATTTAATTGTGGTTCTCTTAATTTTCAATACATATTAAACGATATTTATTAATTATTATAGATATTCATTTGACAAAATGGGGTTATGTTATAACTTATAAAAATTAAAAGTGAAATTAGGAACAAATTGTATGACATCTATGAATCATACAATGCGCCCTTGCGGTTAACTGGTCAACTATATAAATTGACATTTACCCTAACCTCACTTTCTCACCTTGTCAGATAAATATCTATAATATTTAAGAAGCCAGAGAGAGGGCGAAGCCACCAGTTGCACAACCCGCCACCGCCAAGTTAAAATAAAATGATCTTTTTTATTTTTTTACAATTAAATTCCTAACATAATAAAATCGAGAGAGAAAGAATTAATTTAAAATAACTATTGGTAATTTTTTTTTTTTTTTTTGCTTTTAGAATTAAAAAAAAAAAGTTTTGAAATTTTAACTATTTCCTATATTCATTGTCTTTTTTTTTTAATTTTTTTTTTTTTTTTTTTTTTAACAAAGTGGATAAACATATAAAGAAATAAATTATGCATTCCTCATTAAAAAATGAGAGGGAATTATTACGAAAGCAAAACAAGAAAAAAAATTAATAATTTCATTTATCAAATAAAAAAGTATAAAGTATTTAATTTGACTAATTAGCTCGTTATTATTCAACAACAATACGTGTAAAATAATATGATTTTAATATTTTCATTCTAATTAATATTTCGTTGTGAGCCAGAATTGATTGATTATTATTATTATTAAAATTAAGCGAATTTTCGCTTTACAAGTAATTAATAAATAAAAAAAAGGAGCACGAAAAATAATTTTTATTTTATCAAAGAATTATATAATTTTTAAAAAATCAAATTTCTGAAAAATAATTAAATAAATAAAAAAATATTTACATAAATAAATAATGAACATTTTTAAAGTTAACAACTAGTGTATTGAATTTATTTCAATGAGATGTAGAATGCATATATATATATATATATATATAACAATCTTTGAAATTGAAACGATAATTAAAATTAAATTGCTAACTTTATGTTTGTTTGTGTCTTTTTTTAATTTCTCTTTTTTTAAACATAAAGTTAACAATATAATTTTAATTATCGTTTCTTATTTCCAAGATTGTTATATGTATATACATTCTACATCTTATTGAAATAAATTCAATACATATGTGGTTTACTTTAAAACGTGTAAAATAAAAAATAAAAAAAAAAAACCTTTTCATTATTCAAAAGTGTAATAAAAACATGATATTTACAAAAAGAAATAGGAGTAATTTATTTATTTAAACTAGTTTTTAGTAAAAAAAAAAAATTCTTTTTTGATTGTTTGATTTGATTTGAGTAGTCCCCGCCATTTTGGAATTCACATTATTCTATTTCTGAATTTTAAATTAATAAAAAGAAAAAAAAACAAATCTAATTTTAGCTATCACCATCTTAACATCTCTCTTTTCGTTCTTCTATCTCAAAAAAAAAAAAACAAAAATAAACGAAAATGGTCGTGTGCATAGAAGAAGAAAAAAAAAAGAAGTTTGAAATTCTATTCCCGATTCAGATTGAAGTTTTTAATATTAAAAGAAGAATTGGAAACCCCTTCCGTGTGTGTGTTTCGTCACGTCTTTCTCTCTGAGTTTAAAGGAGCTCGAAATGGCGTCGAGGTAAAGGTAATCGGAGGTTCAGGGAGTATCAATGGCAAGGCAAACGCGCTAACGACTCCAACATATAGGCAACAAAGGATGCGGCAAATTTACACGATTGTCTTAGGAAAATGTAAGAATTATTATTAGGGGAATTTTTAATTATAGACCACATTTTTGTATTAAATATTTATTAAAAATATTTAAATACTGTACAACGTTTCGAATGCTTATTCTGCAGCCGTTATCAAGTACTGTGCACTTGCACCGACTCAAGTGAACCAACTGTCATGTCCGTTACGTGCCTTTTTATATAAAGCGACGTCAGCGCCATCTGTCGGCATTTCTGTGAAGTTAGATTCAAATTTTCCCGCTATTTTCACTCATTTCCATGAAGTTAGTCACAATTATCAAAGCCAGTGTTTACATAAAAAGCATGATCTAACAATAAGTTTCTTGAATTTGATTTTAACATGGATGTTATAAAATATTTTTATTAAATCATTCCTGAAAATTAAGAATGATGGTATAAAAAAAAAAATTTGTAAAGTTTAATACAAAAAAAATAGAAAAATGATAACCAAAGAATCTAAGGAGAGAGGTCCCTTAGCAACGGTAATGACAGAAGAATCAACAAAAAGGTAAACAAATGAAAAAAAAATTAAGAAATTCAAGAGAAAAAGATGTTAAAAGAATGAATTAAAAATGATAGAAAATAAAAATCAGGGAAGAATATTAAGAAGAGTTTTTAGTAAAGGTTGAGTGAGAAAATTATAGAAAATGTTAAAAAAAAAAAAAAAAAAAATAGGGTTTGTTTACATAGGAGAATTAACAGGCTCTTACAAATTGGAGAAAATAAATTTATATCTAATTAAATACTAATATATAAAAAAAATTATTGTTTTTAATCAAATTTATAATTTTTCTATCAAATCCAAGGGATTTATTTTGTTATATTCTTTTTTTTTATAATAATTTTTTTGTTTAAAAAAAAATTTTATTGTAAACGTGTAAGCTTAAACACTTGAGTTTAAGAACTGAGTTGAATTCATTTCTAAAAGATCGCCAATTTTGAAAATCATTTGACGACGTCACCAGAAAAAATTAAATTTTTCTATTATTGTTTCAACAATACTGATTTAATAATTACAATTTAATTATTATTATTTTATTTAGAAATCAGAAAGTTTTCATATTAGAATTCAATCAAAATGAGGATTTAATAATTGATAATGAATTTCACAATAGACGTAAACTGGACCTAGTGAACGTGAAATAACAAAAGCTCTATTAAATGGCGCTAGAGAACTCGCTTATCGGATAATCGATCCTAATGGGAAATATCGTTTAGGATTTGCTACACGACAATTCAACATCAATAAGGGTAATGTATTTTATTTTTTAATTAAATCCTTGGGGGAGGGGAAATAAGAATAATGTTAATATTTAACAAGATAAGATAAAATTTCATTTTTCTTGTATCTCTAAATCCCCTAATCAAAGAACTGAATTTGCAACCATTAAAATAATTTCTTTTTGCAACAATTAACGAATAATTTAATTAAAAATTCTATATTATATTAATAAAAATTTTAATTTCGTATTCAATTATTGCGTCACAATGATTGTCATCTAACAAGATATCTTATCTTTTCTGAAATTTGATTTTAACGAGTTATTTTATTTCTTTAATAAAAAGAATTCCAGCCGTTTTTATTTTTAAATAAATCACCGCTTATTTGATTATCTTTTTTTTAAAGTGAAACTTTTATTATATCACTACGAATTTTTTGGTTCTTCTATCAGCATGTCGCTTTGTAACGAGATGACGTAAAGCCATGACGTAAAAAGCCATGACGCTACAAGCCATGACGTCACAATCCGTGACGACAAAAATAAGAAAGTTGAAATTTAATATATATAATGAATTATAAAAAAATAATTGTGAGATTTAATAATTCAATTTTTAAATTGATAAAATATAATTTTTAAAATAATTTAAAATATTCAAATCTTCAATCTATATATACTGTATATATATAATCCAGGGGGGCGAAGCCCTCTGGCTAGCTACGCCGCCCGCCGAAGGCGGGCGGCGCGGCTAATTACTAAATAAATATTGTTCACAGTTTTTAACATGCGTCGATTGATTTCCTATTTTCCAATTATTAAATTAAGATTAAAAACGCGATTTTAATAACCTTAATTGAATAATTTTTTGAAAATTTTCAGTTAAACGCCTACGATCCGAAAAAAGTTTCACTTGCATCGTGGTTTCATAAAACCACACAATGATTTTTTTAATTATTACATTTTTTAATTGTTAATTAATTTTATGCATTATTATTAAATAATTTCTTTTTACAACAATTAAATTTTTATATTCTATTAATAAAAAATTTTAAATGTTGAATGAACTATTCCGTTATAATTCAAAATTATTGATATATGTAATTCAGCAATGGCATTTAGAGAGAGAGGAATTCATATATCTTTGGTATTAATATTTATTATATCTGATTTGTAGTGGGGATAATATAATATTTAATATTTATATAAATTAGTTATTGCATTTTGATTGGGATTATATTATACACACATCCACCCAGGCACCGATTATTAACGTTTTGCTTTGATTAGCCATTCGGACAGATTAGTTACGATTGAATAGGGAAATGAAATATTTTCGATATTATCGGAAAAGGATGAAATCTGATTAATTTATAGTCCTATTAGAAGTCAAGAATCAGTGGCCTAACTACTTTGATTGCCCCCCCCCTCACGATTTTTTCAGCAGTCTCCTGGACCAAATCTTTGTAAAAATTAGCAATCATTATGAAGACGTTTGTTTCTAGCCGACAGGGCCGTTCCTGGCGGGCGTGCACTCCGTGCCAGCACGGAGGCGCCAGTCCCAAAGGGCGCCGGAGGCGCCTTCCAAAGGGCGCCGGAGGCCCCTTCCAAAGGGCGCCTGTGGATCATTCCAAAGGAAGGCGAAGACGAAAAGCCAAAGGGCGACGGAGGCGCAAAGCCAAAAGGGCGCCGGTGGCCCCTTCCAAAGGAAGGCGAAGACGAAAAGCCAAAGGGCGACGGAGGCGCCTTCCAAAGGACGGCGGAGACTCAAAGCCAAAGGGCATTTTCGTGCCTGGGTCCTTGGTCCGTCGCAAGTGAGAAAAATTTATTTCAAAAGAATTGGCTGCCAATCATTTGAAATAATTGGCGTAACTATATTGAATGGCGCCCCCTCCAAAAAAAAAAAAAAAAAATTGTTAAATAAATGTAAATTTTAAATAGCTTTTTTAATTAAAAAATAAAAGGGGAATGAATGACTTCCCCGAGACTTTCTCGTATATTCTTTTGGAATTATATCTGGGTGTGTGTGTGTGTGAACACGATAGCTTAAAAAGGCAAGCAGCCAGATCGATGAAATTTGGTATATACTCCTTACACTAAAATTGTAGATTTATATCAACTTTTGAAGTAAATACTTCACCTGGAAGCATGGGCGTCCGCAGAGGGGGGACAACCAGGCACTTGCCCCCCCCTCCTGGAAAATTAAAATGATACAAAAAAATGTATAAAACAAAAAAAAATGCAAAAAACCTTTCTCATTATACATCCACCTTGCCGCGGTGAGAAAACTTTAAATACTAAGAGATGTATAACATTATTAGTATCAAAGTACGTTTTTTTTAACTTATCTGGAAGTGACTTGCCCCCCCCCCCCCCTGCAAAAAATCCTGCGGACGCCCTTGCCTGGAAGTAGTACTTTACCTAATGTTTTTTTCAAAAATTTTAAAATTTTCAATTTTTGTTATATTATGATAAATTACTCTATTTTAAAAAGTTTTTATTCTTTGAAATTTTTTCGAAAACTGAATAGTTTTACATGTTAAAAAGGTTTCAAGGGCAAAATGAAAATATACATTTTAAAGAGCATCTAAAAAATAATTGATTTATGAATTTTAATAAAAATCGTTGGAGCGCATAGGCGTAGCCACGGGGGGGGGGGGGGATTTGGGGGTTCAAACCCCCCCCCCATTGGACCCAAGCCATGACTAGATATTTAAGCTCTATAATACAAACAATACTTTCTCTCTCTATATATTTCATATATAGGGTAAGAGAAAGTAAAAAAATATAATAATTTTCTCTAGTTTAAAAAAAAAATAAAATAAAATAATTTTATTAAATAAAACGCAAAAAATTCAAGAAAATTCAGAATTTTCCCATTGAAAAAGAATTGATTTTTGTCTTGCTTTATAAAAAATTAAAGCCTGCTAAAATTGATTAAATCCCTCAAATGAAAAATAATAAAAATCATACTATATAATTAAATTTATTTATTTTTTTTAGGATCTTGAGAGGATGAGGAGAGACCGGTCCCGAGAGGGACTGATTTTTGGGGAGTAGATAGGTTAAGGGCCTCTTACTCCCAAAATTAGAACCGGGTTGATGGCCAATTGCGCTAGATACCGGTATTGGGGTTGGTGCGTGCCAGCGTGCACGATGCACCGGGGGTAAATAACCGGGGAATGATTTTTTTGTAGGCTATTGAGGGTTTTTTGCCGTAATTTAAGCTTTTCCCTCAAATAGAGAAAAAAAAAAAAAATATTTTTTTTTAAAAGAGAGATTTGACAACTTGTGAGATAGAACTCGGATCATGGGGGGGACAGCTCTATGGGAAGAATGTTTATAAGTTTTTAGTTGTCTGATATGTGGCTAGATGGCAATACTAGACTAGTTAAAAATTTATCCTGTAGAGTTCGTTCCATTCGCCAACAAAATAACATTGTTTCATGAGTTTAATAACAAATAAAAAAAAACATTATAAATTTGAATTAAATAAAATTGTAACGTGCCCTACTCAATTAATCACACGCAATTATTGCCCTTCGTATTTAATATGCCCTACGTGTTTAAAAAATGGGAAAGAAAGAAGTAAGTTCTTAATTTGTTGCTCTTATAATTAAATTTAATTATAATTTTTTTACAATTTTCAATAAATTTTTTTAACACTAATTTCTCTTTTTTTCATTTACTGTTCATTTTCAAATAATTGTTTTAATCTTTATTTTTATTTTATCATACCGATGAACATATATATTAATATCAAGGGCGGATACAGGGGGGGGGGGTAAAGGCGGTAATTACCCCCCCCCGAGATTTGAAAAAAAAATACTTTTTTTTCGAAAATAAATTTATTTTTATTGAAAAATTTTAAAAACTAATACTTAAAAGTTTGATTTGTATTTATATTCTGGCAAACAAGTACAGAATGCGCCTTTAAATTACCGAAATAAAGAAAAAATTGCGTGCTATGCGACCAGTCACACCAGATTACCCCCCTCTCCCCCGAGAAACACCTCTGGATCCGCCCTTGATTAATATACAGAAAATATTGAATAAATATCAAAAATTCAATACGGATTGGACGAGATTTTTCCTGTGCAACTATCACTCCAGTATTTGAAACAAATTAAATTTTTCATGAGCAGTTTTTTTTTTTTTTTTTTATTTAAGGTCTTTTTCGGCATCTAAGGCCATTTAGACCCCTTCCCTATTAAGTTCAAATGATTAGTAGCCAATTCAAATTAAATAAATTTTTCTCGCTTGGGACGGGACGCGAACGCGGGACCTTAGGCACGAGAAGCTAATGTCTTCTCTCTGAGCCACGGGTCTCCCGCGCAAAATAATAGGTCGACACGCGTATAGAGGGCGCTAAACTTATAAACAATTTTTAACCTGGAGCTGTCCCATCTTGATTGTATGATCTGTGACTCGGATCAAGAGAAATAAAACAGGCAGAAACTCCGCTATTATAGGGATATATATAAAATTCTTTAAGATGTGAGGGTTGCATTTTTTATTGCCTGAAACGAGATGAATGAAAAATTGGGGCACTTAATTAAGAAAGGGCGGGCCCGAGCCAATCCGAAGGGGGTCCAGGAGGGCGGATTGGCTAGTTATATATTTCATTAGACGCCCTATACTGCCCTATTAGTAGGGGGGAGGGGGAGAAATCATCCTGACCCCCCCCCCATCGCCTATGAAGGGCCCAAGGAGATTATTAAATTTTAAGTCTAAATTCATATCAAATGCCTGATTCGAGGTTGGCATAATAGGAAGATCAAGTCGACAAAAAAGAAGAAAGAAATACAAGCCAGTAGCTATTGCTCCACAAGGTTAGAAATAACAAATTTAATATTTAATGAACAAAAAGATTAATAGAAAAATTTTACGAAATATTGCGTCATTTGAATATATTAATAATTTTGTTTCTAGGTGATGGACACAACCTTTCTTTCTTTATTTATTGATATTCCTAAGTAAATTTTTTATCAGATTACTCATAACAACATTACTATATTTTTTCGATTTTTTAATTATAAAAAAAAAAAATCCTTGGGGATTATTAAAAAAGGATAGCTAATTATTTTTCCCTTGTATTCGTTGACTATGTTAATAATTATTGGACAATTTTAAACTTATGCTATTTTTTTAATCACACTCTAAAGTAAAAAATCTGGTGTGACTGTCGCACCAGATTTTTTGTGTAGAGATATATTTAAAACAGGAATGAAAGTTAGAAGAAAAATGCAGCCAGAATTTTTCTTTAAAAATATATTTCAACAGCTAGCTAGCTAGCTAGCTAACTTTCATTCCTGTTACAAATTCCACCAGCCATAAAATACCCTTATACTAGAGATATATTTAGTTTCCGCCAATATATTAGAATTTAAAATGTCAAATTTATAAACATGGGAAAATATTTATATTTTGTTACCATGTCAACCATTTCTCCTATATTTTCTATGAACTTTCTCTTACCTTGGATAATCGAAAGTTTTGTACCAACCAGATTTTTTGGGTCGAGATATTCTAAGTTTCCCATAGCACCTTAGTTCCAAATTTGCGTTTTAAATGTTGACTGCTTGAAATAAACTATGCTTATTTTTCAAAATATTAATCTCATATTTGGCTATTTTATACACAATAGAGAATCCTAAATAAATACAAAATTTCATAAGAATTAGAAAAAATTTTTTAAATGTGTAAAAAGTTCCAAAGGGGACCCCCTTTTGAATTGAAATTAACATACAAATCCCCATAGGGATTTATCATTGGCTCTATGGAAGAAAGAGCCTGAAAGTGAATTTGAAAAATCTGAAATACATCAGTAGAGTATACTTCAAACAATTTGAAAAATTTTACTGATATGCTTTTTAAAGAGCATCTAAAAAATAGTTTGAATTTTAATTAAAATCGTTAGACCGAATTTTGAGAAATTCGAAAAAACTGAAAAAATACTTCAGTAAAGTACTTTTTGGCGGATTTTAATCAAAAGCTTATTTCAAGACTTAGGGAGGTGCCTAACTTAAAAAAAAAATTTCAACCTCGTAGCTCATTTCCTTCATGGTTAAAAATGTTGCGCGCCACACACACACACATACAGACCAATTTGTGGGACCTATTGATTTTTATAAAATTTTATATTATTCTAAATAAAATACTCCAAAATACATCTACGAGTATACAAACTGTACAAATTAAACAATTAATTAAATTAAATTAAATATGTTTTGGCCAAATTTGAGTAGCCATTTATTTGTAAGTAAATTTTATGAAAAAAAATGTTTGCCCCCCCAAGAAAAAGTTGAAATGACGCCACTGCTCAGGAAACCTCAAAACATGTATTTCCATCAAAATCTCGACATCGAATTTTTGACATGATGCAATACTTTCTCTTTGTAGATATATACGTAGGATATATAGGTAGGAGAAAGTAAAAATGAAAAGGATTTTTGTTTGGTTTTTTTATTTTACACAGACATGATTTGTCAACAAATCAAAAAAAAGAAAATTCAATCAATATTTGTATATTGATTAAAACAATGAAAGAAAATTTGAAATTATTTATTATTACTACGAATATTTGAAAGGATTTATGTTTCAATTTTTAATTATTCGATTCTTTAACTAAACAAGAAGAGTGATCTCGTGATTTATTTGTACTTCTCTTATATATAGACCCGATATATTATCAAATATTACACGCATCAAAAACAACTGGGCAGATATTTTTTAATAAAGCGGAGGGTAGGGGGGGGCTGGCAAGGGAGTAGAGCAACAGTCACCACAATTGTTGCTGTTAAGCAATGTCAAGCGCGGCAAAACCTCAAGTGGGTGATCCCGAGGAATCAGCTTGTGGAACGTCCCCCGGTGCCCCCCGGTATATTTTATTTAAAAAAATATAGAGCCACAAATTAAGCCGGAAAAGGGGTTGGCAGCCGAGAAGACAAAAAAAAAAAAAAATATTTTAAAAAAAAAAATTTTTTTTTTTTTTTTTCACTTCTGGTCCAACAACACCAAATTAGAGATTTTTAAAATTATAAGAACTTCACTAACTCTAAAGAAGGAATGGACGAAATCCATTAAAAGCAGATCGAGATCTTATCCGCTAAGAGAAAAAATCGAGATTCCTAACCCTATTTTCAAAAATTGGATCTAGATCCAAATCCATATCATCGTGGATCGGATCTTCGATTGATTTAAATCTTACTTTTAGATCTGATCTTTGATCAAATTACATTCATTAGAACTTTTTTTTTTTTTGAAAATTCAGGATAAAAATAAATCCATTTGGAATTTAGTTGCGTTACTAGATCGATAAATAGAATTTAGATTTCAATCTAAAAATAAACTATTATTACAATTAAATATTTATTATTCATATATCCGAAAAAATAAGGGTGTGCCGCCGGGAGTCGAACCACGGATCCTCCGATTTGTACTCAGAGTGCCCTACCACTGGACCACAGCCTCCCGGCGGCACACCCTTATTTTTTCGGATATACGAATAATAAATATTTAATTGTATAAATTTCGCGGCTCATTATATATAATAATTTCTTATTTATTAAACTATTATTATTATTTAAGATAGCAAACTTGCGAGTGTTTATGATTGGGCCCTCTGGACTCGAACAAGGACCTCCACGCTTTCGCGGCGGGCGGACTAATTGGGCCAGCGACTTATGATAAAGATAATCCGCCTGCCGCAAAAGAGTAGAGGTCCTGGGGGGCGCAATTTTGCCCAATCCTAACCATCTCTTTTTTTATACACCCTTTCGGCTACTGAGGCCATTTAGGGGTATGAATTTATTATATAAATTTCAAATTACATTATACCGATGGCTACTAGAGGACGTTCCACACGCTGATTGCTCGGGAGGGATCTTAAACGATAAATTGACTGGCGAACAGTCTATTTAACCGTTGATTGAAAATATTCCATCTTTTTCAAACAAAGCTAGCTCTACCTAGTTCAGGGGCGTACATAAGGGGGGAGCCGAGGCCCCCCTCCCCCCCCCCCCGAAATGTTTGCTTGGTCCCGCAGCACGAAAATTTAGGTTCCTCAAAAGAGGAAATGTTCCGCGGGCGGCAAAATTTTGGTTCCGCGAAAAAAAAAAAAATTTTCGCAGAAAAATTTTTGAGATCAGATCCCCCGAAAAAAATTTCTATATACGCCCCTGAACTAGTTATAATTATTATATTATAACAAGGGGTGCCAAAATTGTAGCTCCCTCCATTCTAAAATTTGCCTCGGACCGGCACTATACTTGGTTGAACACGAGTTGTTTCCGCATACGAAAATAACATCAAGTAAATAGACATAAACGGTTCAATGAATTGAAATTTCATCAAATAAATGATTTTTTTTTTTTTAAATAGAATATCGTGTTGTCTGATATTTAGTTAGGTCTTTCCGTTGAGGGCTGTCATGTCTGTTCTTCCCCTTAATATCACTCTCATCGATTAATAAAGAAAAATCGATTGGCCTTAACCATTTAGCTTAAATATCAACAAAGATTGATATATAAAGGTAGTCGTGTTGGTGAAGTAGTTAGTATTCGGCCTGGGGGACTCCCTAGCGTATAATGGAACTCTCCGGGCAGAATAGGCCAATTTCATCTCTCGGCACGCGCGCTTCTAGATATATGTATGTGATTATTTTAATTTTATAATTTTTGGAAACCCCCCCTCCCTTCCCCCAATTTGATTAGGAGTGTCAATCGTATTGTAATTAAAAATATTTGCGATTCTCAACCTGTGGAACGCGGTCATAAAAGTGCGCCAAATCATAAAAAAGGGGAATATTTTTTTCGAGAAGATATAACAAATACAAATTTTTTTAAAGATCTTCGGGTGAAAATAAGCTTTTGAACAAAATCGGTCAAAAAGTAATAGTACTTTACTAATGTACTTTTTCAGATTTTTTTCCTACTTACTCAAAATTCGCTCCAACGATTTTGATTGAAATTCATAAATCAATTATTTTTTTTTAATGTATATCAGTGAAATTTTTAGGGAAAATTGTTTGAAGTAGTTTACTGACGTTGAAGCATTCGTAGCTCAGCGCTATTTATGAATCGCGTGGTCAAGTTTGGAACTTAGGTGCTAAGGACAAATAAATATATATATCGCCCTCGGGCTTGACGTAGTTGGTAGCGCCCCTGCCTTGGGTCGAGGGTTCGGAACCCAGTCAGTTCGATGATTTTATTTAAGCCATTTGGATACCAAATGGCTTAAATAAGAATGCCTGGACCCCAAATATATGTATATTCAAATAACAGTTATCGTCAAAAGTCTTATATGGCCTAAGTTGCCGAAAAGACTGTGTGAATGTGTGTCTGAATGTGAGTGTAAATGGGAAAAAAGTGTGAGTGTTTTTTATAAAAAAAAAAAAATAAAAATATATCTCGATACAAGGGTAAGAGCAAGTTATGTGCTGTGCGACCAGTCACACCAGATTTTTTGAGTTAAATATCTCTCAAGAATTTTATTATATAAATAACGCTAATTTTATCCCTTAATGATAATCTACCTATAAATTATACCATAAATGTACTCACCAAGCTGTAGAAATTGTAGAATTCCCATCTCTGGTGCCCTTGCGAAGGCCTCTCAGCCACAACGAAGGGATGCTTTGTGCTGGAGCCTGGGCCAGAAGCAGACAGCGTACGTGCACGAGCATGTCTCAATCTGCAAGTCAAAAAAAAACAAGAGAATTAGAAAAATATTCAACTTATAAAAATACACACACAGAACACTTATACAGATAATTTAGTAACTTTTTTTTTGGATATTTGGTTGACATCTTAGATTAGACTGAATCTATTGCAATATATTAGAGGCAGGGAAGGGGATATAGGGGTCCAAATCTCCCCCTAACCATTCGAAATAAATAATAATAGAAATACAGTAAGCCTATAGATAGAGATACATAATGTAAAAATTTTAAATATTATAAAAAATATTTTAAACTAGCCGTGCCCCCCCCCCCCTGGAACCCCCTCAGCGGGCTTGGCCACCTGCGGCGGACCCTCGCTTTAATTAGGTGCCTCTACTCCAATATACCACTCTCTTATCTTAAAAAAAATCATCTATATATATAGAATGGCGAAGTGTCGGTATGTCTGTCTTTATCTAATCCGAGCCCGATCTCTCTAAGAAAAAAAATAAAAATTTAATTATATAACAATTTATTGTTAATTAATAAAAGAATTTGATTTTGGATTTAACTGTGGTTTATTTGTAAAAATTACAACGTTTCTGTGGCCTTTTTCAGGTACAATGAGGGTCAATATTAAGTCTCAGCTATGCGTTTTCTACTTGTGATTATTTATTTATTTATTTATTTATTTATTTATTTATTTATTTAAGGCAGCAGCAATAAAGCTGATAATCCCATTTTGTACAGGTTGTATTTTTTTTTTTTTTTTTTTTTTTTTTTTTACATTCAAAACATTACAATACATTTTATTTTATAACTCCTCTCCTTACATCAACCCCAATACTCAATTTAATAATTTAGGAATAATTTGGATACAGTGACATAGATTTCTTATTGATATCAATTTTGTTTTACTTTAGTCTATTTTTGAAAACATTCAAATTAAGGGCACTGACTGCTTCTTCGGGAAGCCTATTCCAGGGAGGCACCACTCTGTTTGTGAGGAAGTGACTTCTCTGGCCTATGCGTGTCCTCTCCTTTGCCAGTTTGAATGAGTGACCTCTTAGACGCTCGTTGTTCGACCTGGTGAACATTCTCTTGTTGTCGATATGATAGAGTCCATTTAATATTTTGAACGTCTCGATGAGGTCACCTCTCTCTCTTCGTTGCTGCAGAGTCGGGATTCCTATTTTTTGGCACCGTTCTTCGTAAGTGTGGGTCTTTAGCTCTTTGGGGATTTTGGTCATTTTCCTCTGCACCCTCTCCAGGCGTTCTATATCCTTTTTATAGTACGGCGACCAGACTACGTTGGCGTACTCCAGTATAGGTCTCACATAGCTAGTATAGGCAATTTTTATGAGGTCTTTGTTTTTTATGTTAAACGCCTTCTGGAGTAGATAAACAGAGGTGTTTGCTCTTTTTGAAACAGCGCAAACTTGTTTCTCCCATTTCAGGTCTTTGGATATGACCACTCCCAGGTCCACTTCAGAGTCCGTCTGCTGGATTGTGTGGTCCCCAATGACATATTCGAGATTGGGGTTGTTTTTCCCTAGGTGAAGGACTTTGCATTTATTTACATTCAATGGAAGGAGCCACTTCTCTGACCAGTTTTTTATCTTTTGTAGATCCTCCACAAGGCTCAGGTGATCTGTTAACGGGTTTGCAAACATTTTTGTGTCATCTGCATAACAGTTCCATTGTGAGTTTAGAGTTCTACCTATGTCGCTTGTATATAATATAAATAAGATGGGTCCCAAGACAGACCCTTGGGGAACACCACTGATAACCGGTCTTGCCGACGACACAACTTCGCCAATCCGAACTTTAAACGTTCTGCAAGACAGGTATTCTTCAATCCACCGTAGCAGTTTGCCGGTTATGCCCAGCTCTTCAAGTTTGCGCAGCAATCTGCCATGAGGAACCTTGTCAAATGCCTTTTCGTAATCAAGGTAAATTACATCCATAGGTTTCCCCTCATCTATAGCCTTTGTCCATGTATCTAGAGAGGTAATCAGATTAGTCACTGTCGATCTGCCCGGAACGAATCCGTGTTGTTGATGTGGAATTAAACCTCTCGTCATGGCATAATCTCGGATTCTTTGAACCATTATTCTCTCCATCACCTTGCAAACAACGCTAGTTAAGCTAATGGGTCTATAGTTTGAAGAAGTCAGCTTATCTCCTTTTTTAAAGACTGGGGTTTTTATAAAAGAAAATGAAAATCTTTATTGGAAACTTTCTAGGCTTGAACCATGAAAGTTTCCTTTAAAAAATATATAATATTTTTTTTAAAAACAATGAAATAATCACAAGTAGAAAACGCATGGGTGGGACTTAATATTGTCCCTCACTGTACAAGCTTTAGCTCAATACTATTGCAATAGATGGATGCTTCGGTCAAAAAGGTAAAAAAATGAACTAAAACAAATAATTTTTTATATATTGGAAATTTGGAAGCTGTTTCTTTGTTCCCATTGAGTTTTAACAACAAATTTATTGAATATTATTTTGTATATATTTTTGGAATTAGTTCAATGTTTAGGTACAATCGCAAGAGATGATAAAAACAAATTCATTAATCTGAATAATTTTTATATTCTTTCAATTACACTCTATTGCCAAAAAGTTATTTGTTAATCATACTTTCTAAATAAAAACAATACTTTCTCTCCTATATATTTCATATATAGGGTACGAGAAAGTAAAAAATAGCTTCCTTTAAAAAATTGATTGTTTTAGCCTTTAACTCCAATAAAAAATTATTATAAGGAAATGTATATATATACCAATTAAAAGTAGATATCTATGGTATCATAACTCTAATAGATTTGTAGTATGGAAAAAAATAGCTGTGAGTAAAAAAAAAAATTATATTTCAAAGTTGATTTTTACTTTTTAGCAATGTTATGTCATGTCATTCTTAATTGGAAAAGATTTTTTAACTAATTTTGTTTAATTTTAAAGAATATTGCATTTTAAATATATGCAGATCTTTAAATATTAACATAAGGAATATATATACAGTATACTGTGATATATATATATATATATAAATGGTAAGATCAGAATTAATGATAGATTGCTGTTTTTTTTTACATAATTAAATTAAATAAACTTTTAATCTCTAATTCACTGCCATGAGGTGGATTATTGTTAATATTTTAATGAAATAAATTAATATTAACCCATCTCATCACAGTGAATTAGAAGTTCTGTTATTATTTATTAAATTATTTTTAAGAAGACTAAAATAATAAAAAATAATTGCTTATTTAACATGTTAATTTCCTTATGCAAACATTAAAAATTTCAATATTCTTTAAGAAAAGCTTATGGTCTGGAATGTCCACTTTGAAATAAAAATAATCTTTTTTTTATTTTTTATTTACTCACATTATTTTTTTCCTTATTAACTTTATCAGTTTAATGACAGATTATCTCCCCACAATTAAAAAGAAAAATAATTAACAAAAATGCTTTTTTATTTGTCAAAACATCTAATTATTATTTTAAAAATACCTTAGGAATTTAATAATAAAGAGTGTCAAAGTGCAGCCGATGATGGTTTTGCTTTTTCACTATCAACCACTTTATTATTATTAAATCTTTATTTTCATGTTTAAAAAATATATAGTGAGTGAGTAATTAGTATGAGAATCACTTGGAATTTTTATTTTTACTATAAAAATGAATTTTAAAGCCACCGTCTTTGACAGTTGTTTTATTTATTAAAAAAAAAATAAAAAATGAATTATATTCTTTGGATTGATTAAAATAATGGTTTGTTTAAATATGAATATTTTAATTAAATGAAAATAATTATAAAAATAATCAAAGAATATAATTATTAGGTTATGATCTGTCATAAACTTTGTCACCCGTATTTACTCATCAACGACAAAACGCATTTGATAAATTTTATATTCATCTTAAATCCCATTTAATATAGAATCGAGATAAATAATATTTTATGATTTACATACCTTAGAATATTTATAAATATCATATCACAATTCACTTGTCACTTAATTAAGAAACACTCACACACACACACAGACACTCAATGATAGAGATAAAAGAAGACATGAAAGTGCATGCACTCAAATCACTCAGATAATAGCAAAGACATAACTCGAAGAATGTAAAAGTTTGCATCACTTTTAGGCATATTTATTTAAATAAAAATATTATAAATAATGGCCAATCGGGCAAAAAAAATAAATAAATAAAAAAAAATTATAAATAATAAATATTATTAAATAATTATTAAAAAATAATAAATAATTTTAAATAATCAAAATATAGCTTTTAAAAAATACCCTCTTTAAAACAAAGAGTATAAAAAATATTATCATTATAGAGCACAGATCATACAATCAAGATGGGACAGCTCCAGGTTAAAAATTGTTTATAAGTTTAGCGCCCTCTATACGCGTGTCGACCTATTATTTTGCGCGGGAGACCCGTGGCTCAGAGAGAAGACATTAGCTTCTCGTGCCTAAGGTCCCGCGTTCGCGTCCCGTCCCAAGCGAGAAAAATTTATTTAATTTGAATTGGCTACTAATCATTTGAACTTAATAGGGACGGGGTCTAAATGGCCTTAGATGCCGAAAAAGACCTTAAATAAAAAAAAAAAAAAAAAAAAAAAAAACTTTATGAAAAATTTAATTTGTTTCAAATACTGGAGTGATAGTTGCACAGAAAAAATCTCGTCCAATCCATATTGAATTTTTGATATTTATTCAATATTTTCTGTATATTAATCAAGGGCGGATCCAGAGGTGTTTCTCGGGGGGAGAGGGGATAATCTGGTGTGACTGGTCGCATAGCACGCAATTTTTTCTTTATTTCGGTAATTTAAAGGCGCATTCTGTACTTGTTTGCCAGAATATAAATACAAATCAAACTTTTAAGTATCAATTTTTAAAATTTTTCATTAAAAATAAATTTATTTTCGAAAAAAAAGTATTTTTTTTCAAATCTCGGGGGGGGGTAATTACCGCCTTTACCCCCCCCTGTATCCGCCCTTGATATTAATATATATGTTCATCGGTATGATAAAATAAAAATAAAGATTAAAACAATTATTTGAAAATGAACAGTAAATGAAAAAAAGAGAAATTAGTGTTAAAAAAATTTATTGAAAATTGTAAAAAAATTATAATTAAATTTAATTATAAGAGCAGCAAATTAAGAACTTACTTCTTTCTTTCCCATTTTTTAAACACGTAGGGCATATTAAATACGAAGGGCAATAATTGCGTGTGATTAATTGAGTAGGGCACGTTACAATTTTATTTAATTCAAATTTATAATGTTTTTTTTTTATTTGTTATTAAACTCATGAAACAATGTTATTTTGTTGGCGAATGGAACGAACTCTACAGGATAAATTTTTAACTAGTCTAGTATTGCCATCTAGCCACATATCAGACAACTAAAAACTTATAAACATTCTTCCCATAGAGCTGTCCCCCCCCATGTTATAGAGTATAGCTACTGTATATTAATAATTAATTTTTTAGGTAATATTTTATGTTTGTATAATTATTATCTCGAGGGCCGTAAATAGATTAGGGCAGCGGTTCCCAACCCGTGGGCCGCGGACTGATTGGAACTGGGCCGCGGACGTATAAGAAAAGATAAAAATATATTTATATATATATATATTTATATAAAATTATTAGGGTCCAATCGAAACAAGATTTTCAGCCGAAACTATAACCGAAATTTTTTTTTTTTTAACTTTTTCCTTGCAAAACGAAATTTTTTCCAGGCTGAAAATTTTTTCCCCTAAATTTTTTCCGCCCCTTTTTCGCTTGGAGGAAAGTTTTTTTCTCCTTCATGGGAAAAAATCATTTGATTTTTTTTTTTTTTTTTTTTGTGAGCGAGGTCTCATCCCATATTTTCAAACTCAGGTTTCGGCTAGACGGCCGAAACTAGGATTTTTGGCCTAAATTGGCCGAAACCGTAACCGAAATCGAATATTCGGTTCCTAAAAATTATATATGGCATATACACTGGGCTTCAGAGTTTTTTTTTACCGGAAAAAATGGGCCGCACATCAAAAAAGGTTGGGAACCACTGGGTTAGGGTATCCAAACCACCTTAGAAATGAGAAGTGGTAGAATTTCTGTCTTTTGTGCTATGGCTCAAGGATCCCGTCCCATGCGACAAAATTTTTTTTTCAATTGTATTGGCTACAAATCCAATTGAAATAAATAGCGACGGGGTCTAACTCTTATAAAACTCTGTCTATGGTAAGCCCTACAGTCAACGCCACAAGTGCCTGATGTGAACGAGAGTGAAGCCTTGACTTTTGAACAATAAAACTTTTCTTAAAAAATTATGGTTTAATATTTCAGAGCAATTTTGGACATCTGGCTGACAAGACAGAGCAAGTTACACTTGTTTCGACATAATGAGCTGCCGTCTTCAGAGCCAATTTAACTACAAAAGAATACGTTAAATTAATGATATAAATTATTACATAATTGGTGATGAGGTAATTTAATATATTGACTAAAAACTATCGTCTTCTTTTTTCTTCGCCTGATTATTCCCACGGTGCGGGATCGGCGGTCCTAGTTTAACATACATGAATTGAACTTTTGCGTCCGGATAAGAAAAGCCGGCCTGTCGCCCGGTCTGACGCCTTTTGAAAATATAGAAGGAAGAGATTGACATGCAAAGAACAGGACTGCTAGTCCCAGCTCGGGCAGCTTATGGTCTCCATCCACGTACCCACAAGATGTGGATCCCGTAGCGAGTTGACTAAAAAATATATGTAAATAATAATATGTGTGAAGGGTGGGATGTATAAAAAAAAAAAAAAAAAAAAAAAAAAACTAAAACCAAAAAAAAAATTATAAAAGGGAAATATTTATATCAATAATTTAATGTAGTTAAATTGGCTCTGAAGACGGCAGCTCTTTGTCCCGAAAGAAGTGTAATTTGCGCAGACTTGTCAGCCAGAAGTCCAAAAATGCTCTGAAATATAAAACCATAATTTTTTAAGAAAATTTGTTTTTATTTATATTTTCAATTACCATCTTGAAGTGACCAAGAAACAAACTACTGATTTTTAATTTAATTATTGATATATATACTGGTCTACACAAAAAACTTTTAATAAAATTTGATAATTATAAAATCCTAAATCAATATTGATGGAGGGGGGGGGGATGTTTCACTTGTCTTATATATTAATGATAATCGAAAGCGCTCGATAATTATTTAATAATTAATTTCATTTTGAAGAAGATATTTAAAAAACGCTTCTATTCCGTTCAGCATTCTTTTATTATATTTTATATTTTTTTTTTCAGTGTGCAATTTAAACAAAAATCAAAAACAGAAAAACGTCTCTGGATTCTCATCATTTTTTTAATAATAATAATTTTCATTTTTTTAATTATCAACCTTTCGCATAAACGTAAGTATTCATGTAAAAGTAAGTATACTATATAAATATTGTGTCCTATTTTCATGATTAAACTAATTGACCTAATTTGTTTTATTGATTCGTTAAAATAAAGAAAAATAATATAAGGAGATAAAGAAGATATATTATTAGTTATTTTGATTTAGGTCACCCTTCAAAATAATTCAACTTAAAAAAAAAAGATCGAACAAAAAACTTATCAAATGGGAAAATTTTTTGTTATTTACGGTAAAAAAAGCTGAGATAATGCATATGAATTAGATCAGAAAGGAAGGAACGTTGATTTAAAAGAAAGCCATATTAAATTTAAAAGGCCACAACAAAAACATACCTAGATTGGGAGGGGGAGGGGGTAAATTAAATTTATTTTAACAATTTAGTGCAGTTCTGTTGGAAGTGGAGCAATTTTTTCTATGTATTTAGCAAAATTTTTTATTATTTTTTTCCATACCCTTTGTGAAATTGAAATTTAAAATTGCGATTTTTTAAAAGTTAAATATCTCCAACAATAGAACAAATTTTCTATTTTTCTGAATTAATTTTGTAACCAAAATAAATTTAGAAAAATTGCTTGAAACCGATCTACAAACTCCTAGCACTAGAAACGAGATCTCTACATAAATGTTTACACAAGAGCGGATACAAGGGGGGATAAAAGGGATAATTAACCCCCCCCCCTTCCTCCCCGAGATTTGAGAAAAATATTTTTCTTGGAAATTAAATTTTATTTTTAATATAAAATTTTAAAAATTAATACTTAAAAATTTGATTTGTATATTTAGACCGGGCGCTGGAGGTAGTTGAGTATGCAAAATGTGAGGACCAAATTCTGTCAATAGATTTTGGCAGAGAATATCTCCAAGAATAAGAATACTGTTTTTTGGTCCAATTTTTTTTTTTTTACCCCCACTCCTCTTATTTGTATAGGAAATCAATGGAATACTAGCTATGATAATGTGAAGACCTGCAACTCTGTTCAAATTCTTATAAATGAGACCCCAAATAATGAAAAAAACTATCTTGCCAGCAACTGCGGTGATCCCCTATAGTCCCTTCCCCTTCTTTCTCCGCAACCAGTATTCACTCTTTATTATAAATTCAAATATACGTCTTCAAAAACACGCCAAATTTTGGGGACCGGCAACTAACTGGTAGCACCAGCTAGTAGATTAGGAACTTAGTTGGCGGCCTTCAAAATTTAATTATCCGGACCCCGTTCCTCCAGATCCTTTTGAGTATTTAGTTTAAACATGCAAATATGATATTTTTAATTAGGCCTATAATTTGTAGGTTTCCTTCATTTGATATTTTAATTATAATTTCAGGTAAACGGAGAATTAACGTTTGTACATCTCCAGAATGTGTCGCTACAGGTATAGGAACCACGATTTCTTGGATAACGATTTAACATCTCTCTAGAAGGTATCAATTAATTAAAGACAGCCTATCATTTACTTTTTCAGCCAATCAGATTTTGGAGTTAATAGATAGAAAACAAGATCCGTGTGAGGATTTTTTTGCATATGCCTGTGGCCGATGGCCATTACTCTTTAAAGAGAGAAGCCAATTTGCGAGGCAGGAGGAAATTCTCCAACGCATTGAGATCAAAGGTTTAAAATAAGATAAAAGTTTCCTACAGAAATAATATTACAAATATGTCCAAATAGCTTTGTTTATAAATTTTTCTATTTTTTTTTGTTTTGTTTTAGAGGCAATGAGAAACTCTCTTCCTCATGGCGCTGGAAAAAGTTCTCGAAATGCACAAATACTTTTTGAAAGCTGTTTGAATAAAGGTAAAATAAATAAGCTTAAAAGAAAACAAACTAATCAAAAGTAATATTTAACAATTTTTGTGAGTATTATTTTTTGCACCTTCCATGAACTCTGGAATCGCACCCTGGATCTCCAGATTTGCACTAGACCACTGGTGCAAAGGGCTTGGAGATCTCGAGGTCCATGCGACCCACAAATAAACATAATTGTTAAATATTTCTCTGACTTGTTAAGGCCGAATTAAGGTATTTATTGAATATTAATATCTAATCTATTTTAGATACTCTATAAAATATAGGCCAAAAAAATCTAAAAATTTTTTTGCTATATAAAAAAAATGTAACTTAACTGGGAACTGGCTTTTTGGCCAGGGACAACAATTATTAAATAATAATAATAGGCTTATTAATAATAAGGCCAAAAGAATAAGATTATTCTAACCAAAACAATTATAAATGGACCCCCTAAAATATATCGTATATAAAAATAATGTTTATCGTTTAAGTCTATATGACCTAAGATGCCGGAAAGAGTAATAAAAAAAAAACTCTTTAATTCGCGTACGGAATTTTAGCCATTTTCTCAAAATTTGATTATCGCTAATCTCTAAATTTCTTAGTACCGACTTAATCAAACAAAAATTAAAAACCAACAGATTCAGGATTATATAATGCTTTCGTTAAAAAAAGGAAACAAGTGTTAAAATAAAATATAATTTGCAAATGATGAAATTTATTCAATTTTTTTTAGATAAACGAGAGCAAGAAGGCTTCACCCCAATAATGGAGATTTTACGAAGCCTGGCTCTGCCTGTAGATTTGCCCTCTTCTTCGACCATAGAGGACTTCAATCTAACTAAAACCCTAATTGAGATTCGTCGTAAAACAAAACTTGAATTCATGTTCACGACCTCGTTAGAGTATCTGGAGCCTGAAGACACGGGCCTCAACACTACAAAGCTATCACTCATCTTTAAGCCCGAACAGAAACGGATATCTATCATTGCTAATTATCCCCAGGTAAGAATTAACTAATCATTTTAATGTTAGTATTCAGAAAGGAATGTTAAAACCAAATGTCTGTTTTATTCTTTAATAAATAAGTTATTTAAATTATTATGGGAGTTTTTAATTATAGAACACATTTGTATTAATTATTTATTAAAAATATAAATACTGTACAACGTTTCAATTGCTTATTCTGCAAGTACTGTACACTTCCTCCGATTCAAGGTAATTAACCTCTAAGGTCCCTTAGAGGTTAATTACCTTGAAGTTTTTTATATGCAATGACGTCAGGGCCATCTACAATCATTCCCATGAAGTTAGACATAATCGTAGATGGCGTTGATGATTATATCTAACTTCATGGGAATGACTTTTGATGGCGCTGACGTCTTTGCATATAAAAACTGTCCCTTATAGGTTAATTCACTTGAATCGCAGCGGGTGTACAGTACTTGCAAAATAAGCACTCGAAACGTTTTACAGTATTTATATATTTAATAAATAATTAATACAAATGTGATCTATAATTAAAAACTCCCATAATAATAATAATACAAACCACAATTAATAAACATATAGTTATTTAAGATACATACATTAGTTAAAATAAAATCAAGTAATTTCTGATTTTCTCGTACAGTGGATAAAGAAAAAAACATTATAAGTAAAAAGAAAAAAGTAGATGAAGATCCGAAAACGGTAAAAGGGATCCAACATTTGTTGAAACGGCAAAATTATCTTAATGATATTTTAAAGGAGTATGTCAAGGATCTTATCCTCAACGGAACAAGTTACGACGATAATGATCTTAAAGATTGTTCTATGAAGATTTCGATTACAAATTCAGAAATGCCAGAGGTAATTTAATCAAAATTAAAATTGCGTCAACCCTTATAACAAAAAAGTGAAATAAATATAATAAACTGACAGATTAATATAATCGTAACTAATAATATTAAAGAAGATAAGGTCACAGCCTACACCGATCTAAAAAAAAAAAGAAAAATTCAGGACTTTTAAATTTGATTTGTATTAATTCAAATGCGACTGATTTAGACATTGTGGAGAAAATAAGTTTGAGTAGGGAGCTTTAGAGCTGAAGAATGAAACATCCAACTATACAGCGATGCTATTTAAAGATAGGGAGAAAAAGACAAAATGAAATTCGAAATATTTGAAAATAACTGAATTGTTAATGTTTGATTAATTATAATTTTAATAGGAAGTTTACTCAAAGTACCTTTCGTTGTTATAAGATGAAAAGTAAAACAAATTTTGTTTTGGTGAAATTTATTACAACTAATTCTCTACAGAGTTACAGAATCGGAGATTTAACGCCTCCACCTTCTTCAGGCTAGAGGTTAATTTTTGTATTAATTTCCAGCCTGAAGATGGAGGCGTTGAATCTCCAAAACTGACGACAGAATCAGTTGCAACAGGGCCGGAACTACGAGATTTTTTAGGGGGGGGCAAAATTTGATTTGGCGCCTCCTCCTTAAAATTTTCTGTACAAAATTATATCATTTTACCTTTTTTTTAGTAAATCTTTCTTTATTTGCCGCCCCCTTATATCTGCCGCCCGGGGCACATGCACCCCCCCCCCCCCCCTAGATCCGGCCCTGAGTTGCAATAAATTCCACCAAAACCAAATTTGTTTTACTTTACACCTTTTAACAACGAAAAGTACTTCTAGTAAACTTCCAATTAAAATTAATATTTTTTTTTAACCCTTTTCGGTTACTAAGGCCATTTAGGGGTATAATACGCAAAAGTATTTATTTTTTGGCTAACGGTCCTTATAATTAAATTGATATTAATTGTCAATTTTGAGCCAATTATTCAAAAAAAAAAAAAAAAAAAAAAAATGTAGTAGCGACGGTCGATAATAATAGCCCTATTTATTTTGTGTAGTTTATTTATATAGTATGTCTAATTCAGTGGTTTCCAAACTTTATGTTACCACGCCTCCCTTAAAAATATTTATTCTTATGACGCCCCCCCCCCTCCCATTTTATAAAATAATACAAAAACAAAAATTAAAAATATAAATTTATATAAAAATATTTTTATTTATTTATTCTTATTTATATTAAAACTAGCAATCATTTGGAAAATTGGTCCTGGTGGCCAATATTCGCGCCTCCCCTTAGACTAGTCCGCGCCTCACAGTTTGGAAAACGCTGGTATAAGGGTAATTTATGGCTGGTGGAATTTGTATCAGGAATGAGAGTTAGAAAAAACGAAACCAGAATTTTTTCTTTAAAAATATATTTTAACAGCTTACGTTTCGACCTTGGTAAAAGCCATCCTCGGATGACCACTAACAGCTCCGAGGATGGCTTTGACCAAAGCCGAAACGTCAGCTGTTAAAATATATTTTTAAAGAAAAAATTCTGGTTTCGTTTTTTCTAACTTCCATTCCTGAAGAAAAATATTTTTCTCAAATTTTATTTTCACGCCCTAGGGGGTGCCTAACTTAAATATAAAATTTCAACCTCCTAACTCAATTCCTTCATGCTTTAAATTGAACCCAAACAGACACACAGACAGACCATGTCGCGAAAACCACTTTTTTTTTATTCAGGGGACCCCAAAACGTGTATATCCTCATCGACATCGAATTTTTGACATGAATCCAATACTTCTCTCTATATATATGGATATTAACTTATACATATAGGTAAGAGAAAGTAAACATTCAAATCCTAATTGAGATTAGTTCTAAATACAAAAAGATGCGGTAACTCACCCCAGTAAAATTCTAAGTGGACTAATCATATCTTACTTTTCTACCTAATGAAAAAAATCCTTACAAAATTCTGCAAGGGATTCAATAGGTTCCTAGGTTACCCAATGTTATTATTATCTGTTTAAGAGAGTTTCGAAATTCTCAAAAATTAATTCCGCCCCAGTAATAAGAAATTTTAGAATGACATTAAAATGTTTCTACCCCACTATGCTATTTGCTAAATATTGAATATAAATTTTAACTCAAACGGAATGCACTTATTTTTAGTAAAAGTATTAAAAAACATTAATATCTTTGTGCATTTTAGGGGATGGGACATTAACCCCCATGTTTAATGCCTTCATACCTCCCCCCCCCCCCTTTAAGAAAATGCGAGCCTTCACCGCGAAATTACTCTCAAAATAATTTGAATAGATTTATAAATAATTATTTTAATTTTTATTTTATTTTCATATTCAAAAGAATCGTTTTTCTCAGTCAAATTATTTGTTTCTATCATTTTTTTTTCAACGATAAAATGCATAATAATTACCTTAAATAAGACACTCAAGAGGGTGTGCTGGTTGACGGTGAGGTCAGGGTGAATTACACTATATTAATTATTCACTTTGATTCACTTTAAACACAAAAAAAGAGCAGCGCCTGCATCTCGGCCACGCACTCGACTGAACGAGAGATAGACTTGTCTCTCTCTGTTTGTATAGGAATAAAACAGATGAAAATAATAATTCCCTTTTTATTAAAAGTAAAAAAAATACCTTTTGCTCTAATCTAACTATATTTAAAACTGGAAAAGAATGTCAACAAGTGATTTGGAATATTCCAAGGCCTTTCTTAAATAATCAACCCTTCATCCTCCCACCCCTAATCAAAATAATAATCAACGCTATTTTTTGAATGTTTTCTATTTATTTGGCTTCGATTTAGCTAAAATAAATTTAAAAAACATTTTTTTTCAATTTTTCAACCCCTTATCCAATCCTAATAAATAAAATAATTAACAATGCTATCGCCTTCGGCGAGCTTCGCGTCTAGTCAGAAAAAAATTAAAACCCTGAAAAACTTCCCTGGATCCGTCTTTGGGTTTTATACATAGTATAATTTTCTAGAATGTCTTACTTTAGGCCAGTGGTTTATGTTTTAACGCCTCCCTTAAAAATATTTAATCGTATGCCGCCCCCCTACCCCACACATTTAATAAAATAATACAAAAACAAAAAATTTTAATACTAAAAAATATAAATTTATATAAAAATATTTTTTTAATTTATTCATATTTATTATTTTAATCAGAAACTCAGTCCCAGAATCTTCTAAATTATTTTATTTACAAAACTAGCAATCATTTGGAAAATTGATCTTGGTGGCCAATATTCGCGCCTCCCCTTAGACTAGTCCGCGTCCCCCTAGGGAGGCGCGCCTCACAGTTTGGAAAACTGAGAAAGAATTTCTGCAAAAATCGTTTTTTTTTTTTTTAAATAGAAAAGTAAAAACCTGGAGAATGAAACATCCAACTATACAGCGATGCTATTTAAAGATTTCCAAGCATTTTTTAATGAAAACGGATTAGATGAATCGCATGCTAATTATGTAAGTTTTTAATGAATTTCTTTTTCTTTCTACGTGGTTAAAAAAACCACAAAGTTTTAAATATTTTTTAGTTGGATTTATTTATATATGTGACTGGATATTACGACCCAATATTAAAAGATGAAGCCAACATCACTGAAGAGACGATCTACATTAAAGATATTGAATATTTCACTAAACTACGAGATTTTCTCAAAGTTTCCAGCGCAATTTCAATTCGTAAGTGAATAAAACAAATTAATAGAAAGAATACAAATTGGTTGAAGTTTTTTACCTTTTTCTGGAAATGGAGCTTCATTGGTGAAGAAACTTGAGCCCTTGACTGAAAAAAGATAAGAAATAATTAGTGAAAAAAATCGAATTTGAAAATTTAAGCTTATTCTCTAAAAACAGATTAACAACATAAATTGAGTGTTAAAAAGTAATAACACCAGCGTTAAAAAATGCTTTTCTCTAAACAAGGTTTTAACAGCGACGTTAACATGTCTTAAAGCTGTCAAAATCATAACCTTACTTTTTAGGTTAAAGACGCCGTTTTGATGCATTAAATACGGCGTTAAAATATTAAAGGCATGACATTAATTTTGCTTAGAGAATAGAAGCTTAAAATTTTAACAATTTTAGTATATAACATTCTGGATTAGGATATGGGGGATTCAACCCCCCCCCCCCCCGCCACATAATAAACAAATAAATATATATAATAGTGTTAAAATTATAAAAACTGTTAGAAATATTTTATGCCTTACTTTATAAAATTTATTCAAATAATAAAATATTGTTGATAATAATTTCCTTGTTCAAAGTAGCGAAAAATAAAAAGGATTCTTGTTTGGAAGAAGAGGGAAGGAAGGAACTACTGTAGTTTTGAAATTCTAAAAAATTATTTTATTATGTGGTTTTTAGAGAAAATTTTTTTTGTTTTTTGGAAATAAATTATATATATTTTTTGTGTGGCTGTAGAGTAGATGTTGAAAAGAGAAAAAAAACAAATGAAGTTTCTTTATTGAGATCAGCCCACGTTTAACGTTTCTATCCTAGGTTTGGACCATCATCAGAGCTGGGGCTGTGTCAAAAACGCATATATACTTTCTCCTAGGGCTTCATGTGCAAGAATAAGTCGTATGCACTTTTAATAACAAAAATGCTATTATTGTTAGAAATTGAAAAGCCCTTCTCGCTATATGTGAGAGGTTCGAATCGGTTTTCGAACACAGCCCTGATGATGGTTCAAACCTAGGATCGAAACGTTAGCCGTGGGTTGATCTTATTAAAGAATCTACATTGGCTGCATTTTCTTCTTGTTTTTTCTCTCTTCAATAAATATTTTGCATAAAATTTGTTTGTATTTGGGGAGAGATCCTGAGTACGCCATTGCCAAGGGTATTGGAATTGTCTATACAAAATTTTCTGCAATTTTTTATTTACTCCATGAAATTTAAAATTCCCTATAAACTATTTTTTTTTTATTTTTTTACTGGACGAGATCTCTTTATTATTTTTATTTTTTTTTTAATTTACAGAAAGGATGCTATGGTGGGATATAATTGAAACTTTTATGATTTATACCACAGAAAAAATTAGACAAATTCGGACGACTTATTTTAGAAATTTCGTTTTTGAATATTCACCAGTATCAATGTAAGTATTAAAAGTCAGTCGGAAAAAAAATTGGTGTGAATAAGCAAAGACCTGGAGTAACATGGGAAGATGGAGCGAGCGATGTGCTTAGATTTTTTTAAAGACTAAATCATTCGATTAACAAATGAAATTTATTTAATTTTCTTTTTTTTAGGGACCAAGAATGCAGTAATATTGTAAAAGAATTCTTTCCATTACCAGTGGCATATCAGATGATCCAAGACCCTCAATTGATACGTCGAATTAGAGAAGTAATAAAATACAAATACGTAACAAAAGGGGAAGGGTATCGAGAGCCTGGAAGGCAATAGGGCCGCCTACTAGATAGGCATACCGCGCAGCGTTCCTTCAAGAAAGTTTATCTAAGGATCCGATTAGATCTAAAAATGTCTCAAAATTCAGCAAAGGACTTTAGAGCAACTTTTTCGACTTATTATTAGAAAGAGATAACCTTAAGGTGCGCGTCTTGAAAAACCCTTAGGACATGATTGACTACCGAGTTACTCGAGGCGGCAAGAGATGGCGTTAGTTTTTCCCATAGGAATACAAGGGATTTATTCCATTTCATTTGAAAGTTTCCAGCTAATTAATTAAGGGTAAACAATTAATTATTTTTTAACACAATGATTACTAATTTAATTATCTATAAGTTATAGAGCGAATTTTTTTTTAATATCTTTTAATTAATGCGATTAATCTAAAAAAAAATTTTTATTTTTTCGAAAATCAAAAAAAGGGCTTCTATAAGTTGTAGACATTTTAAATAACTTTAATTTAAAAAAAATTTGAGGTCGATAGCTTCAAAATTGTGGCCGCTGGAATCTTCCAAAATTAGCACCCCGAGACGCGCACCTTAAGATCTTGTTGCTATAGTCAATCAGAAAGTCATTGGACATGTCAGTTATTTTTATTTTATAACTTTTTTTTAAATTAATATTTGGTAAATATCAGTAGTTTTTTACTTTTTCTTACCTACATATATTAATATAAGCCTATAGACCGGAGGTATTGTATTCGTGGCAAAAATTCGATGTCGTGATTTTGATTTAATTTGAGTCCAAAAAAAGTAAGTCTCGCGGTCCGTCAGTCTATATACAAAATATCTCATAAACGATAAGAGCTAGGAGGTTGAAATTTTATATTAAAGAGCACTAGTACTTTATTTTCTTAAAATTTACTCTATCGACTTTGATTAAAATACATCAATTTAAATGCTTATTAAAATGTATTTTCATTTTGCTCTCAAAATTATTTGAAATACACTTTACTCTCGTACTTCATATGAACAATAGGAGAAAGAGTTGATAATTTTTTTTTTTTTTAATTTATTTAAGGTCTTTTTCGGCAACGGAGACCATTTAGACCTCGTCTCTATTTATTGGAATAAATTTTTGTCGCATGAGACGGGATGCGAACCCGTGACCCTTGGTACAGAAAGCCAGCACGCTAACCTCTATAGCATGGACCGAGGGCCTTGCCATGATAATAAAAATATAATTGAAACTCAAACGTGTTTTCTTGGACAGTAGAAGGTGTTGATTAAATGAAGGCAAAACAATTTTCAAAAATTATCTTGATTTATTTTTCAGAGTATATATAATAATTTTTGAAAAATTGTTTTGCCTTCATTTAATCAACACCTTCTACTGTAGAATAAATCTACTGTTTGAGTTTTCAATTGTTAATTTACTGGATAACTAAAAGTTTCGTTAAAAATAAAAATATATTTCTATGTTTATAAAAAATTCTAGGCCTACTGCTCTCTATATATTAATATATGCTGAAACAAAATTCTTGCCTAGGACAAGCATAGAACAACTTTCAATTATCGTAGATAATTAATTGAAAGTTGTGTGCTAGCGACTAGTCACACCAGATTTTTAATTTTTATAATATTTTAAATAAAATCACATCGGGATACAAATTTGAGGCCTTCTCTACTTCACATTTATTACTAAACTCTTTCAGGCAAAAAACTTATATGAGAACCTTCGCAAGGCGTTCGAAAAAATGATATCGTATGCCAAATGGATTCATACGGAAGTAAAAAGAAAAGCGATTGAAAAATTAAAGAAAATGAAATCGTTTATTGGTTTCCCCGAATATATCTATAACGGAGATAAAATAGACGAAAAATATCCCAAGGTAGAAAAATTTTAGATTTTTTTTTTTATCAATTAAACCGAAATTAAACGATGATTTTTTTTTAGATTGAATTTTCAAAAAATGAACATTTCCTAACACAAATGGTTCGTTTTCGTACAGCTGAAATTATAGAGACATTTTCAAATGCAGTTAAAGAAGATTTTAAAGATGTTACTTCCAAATATCTTCTAGTGAATTTAGAAGACAGTGAAGATGAAGATCCGTAAGCATTATCTTTAATTTTTGGTAAATAAATAAATATTCTTTCTTCTCTATTGTAATGCATCCATAGCTGGGACGGTATTGATCTTTTGGAAATTAATGCGGGATATGCAGAAATTGGTAATGTTGTTCGTAAGTAAAAAAAAAATATTTTTATTCAGTACAAACTGCTCTTAAAAAATGCCACGATGATGATTTCATTTTTTTTTTTCACTTGTTCTTCCATGTTCTTTAAGGGAAAAAATTCGTTCGAGATACCGAAAAAAGTAAACTTTTTGTTTATTTAATTCTCTCTTTTGGTTTCAATTGCCATTCGGTAGAATTTCTTGTTTATTCTCTCTTGAAATTTTTGGTCCATCTTGTAGGCGGATTGGGTGTTTCGGTTTTATTTTTTTTTTTTTTGGCAAATCCTATTTTAACGAAGAAGGCGAATTTTCCTTTGAGCAATACGGTGATTCTCTTCAGAAATAAATTTTTGGAACGAAGTTCTTTAACGCGGCTTACGCAGGGTGAATTGGGAGAAAATGTAACGTAACAACAATGCGTTCCAGCGCCCGAACGACGGCGAAGGAAGGCGAGGTTAGCCGAAGCCTTGGCGAGGCCACGCCCACATACTCTTTCTCTCTATCTCTTTCTATCTGCCGAAGGCGGGAAATTGCTTGCTGAAGACGAGCACGGGGTTCCAGGAGGCGCAGCGTCTAGTATTATTTATAAAAATAAAATAATTATGTTTTAAAAATAAATAATACATTTCTTTTTACTTTCTCTTCAAGAACGAAAAGAGCTAGGAGGTTGAAATTTAAGTATTGGAACGTAACATGAAGCTTCTGAACAAAATCGGTCAAAGAGTACTAATACTACTATACTGATGTACTTTTTCAGATTTATTTTTCGATTTTCTCAAAATTCGCTCTAACGGTTTTAATTAAAATTCATAAATCAATTAGTTTTTAAATGCTCTTTAAAATGTCAACTTTCTCTTACGTAAGAGCCATCGGAATAAGTTATTTAGTCTTTGATTATTTGAAGATTTTTAGTAGGTCCCTATTTGTTTCAATTGATTGGAAGTCAATTCAATTTAAATAGATTTTTATAGCATGAGACGGGACGGGACGAACCCCTGACCCTGAACCACTCTGTTACGGCCCAGGGAACAAAACCATTTAGTCTTGAAATTAATTAAGCTTATCATATTGCTATATTTACATAATCCCCATATTTAAATAAATTTTTATCCGAATCTAAAGTCTTGGTTAGAAGCGATCTTGTCATTATTTAACCTACAGTTTATTGAGTATTTTTGCTTAAATGAAACCGAAAGTTAAATATTAGATGAACATGGGATTAAGTTTTTTATTTATTTTAAAGAGATTAAAGCGATCACTCAACTTGCTTTAAATCTTCAAATCACATTAAATTTTATTTTATCGTACGTATTGTATTAATTTATCACCAGAGTGTTGCTTAAATTTTATTGAATAATCACATCCTTAAAGAGGATTGTAAATACAAATATGTAATAGAACATACAAATGTCCAGAAAAGTGTTTGTGCGCCTTTGTGTTTATCTCACTCCCCCCCCTAGTATGATTGTAAATAAAAACTTTTGTTAATTTATATTTTTTGTGCGGAATCTTCTCTCCCTCGTGTTCATCACGACTTTGTACGTACCTCTAAGGACCGGTTTCTTCATCAACGGTCAAGAAAATCTTATTTTAAAATTAATCACATCTCATAATTTTACTAATAAAAGAAATAAAAATATTTTTGATTCTATATATTTCTTTTAATAACAAAATAATGATATGTGGTATATTTTAAAATAAAATTTAGTAGTAAAGAGATTTCTACAATACTAGGATCTCACTTAACTTAGCCTTGACTATGGATGAAGAAACCTACCTATATTTTTATTTATTTTTTTTTTAAATCAGGGATTGTTTTACAAGCTTTTGTATTTGTGACAGCCTGACGGAATTGATTAATCTGGTTGTCAATCACTGCTTTAACTTTATGCATTATCCAAATTAAATTGTGGCCTTTTCAATGAATGAATAGTAAAATATTTCTTTTTTTTTAGAAATTCCTCTGGCTATAATAAGACAAACTTTTTTATTAAATGATATTCGGTAAGTACATGTATTACTAATTTAATTAAGATTTTAATTTGAAATTGTTTTTAGATCTTTTAATTATGGAGGATTTGGATCAGTAATTGGCCATGAACTTACACATGGATTTGATACGACTGGTATTGATGGATACATAGAATACAGTGGCGCAACCAGGGACTTTTTATTTTTAAAAATGTTGGCAACCTTTGAAGGAAGAAAGGTTAATGCCTAAAAGAAGAGTCAATTTAAAAAAAATCATAATCTTCTCCTTCCAGAAGCAAATCCTGGTTGCGCCCCTGTTAGAATAGAAATTAAACTAGTTATAATTTCATCGTTTGTAAATATTCGCATCCCATATAACGCGATCAGACGGATATTTACATGGGTTTAGGATGCGGCTCTATATGCCTTAGAATACCTACCTACTTAGCTTTAATCATAATTTTTGGCCAACTTCCCCCCCTCCCCATAACTTCATAAAGTTATGAAAAAATGTTACCAAAATAATGATTAATTAATGTCAACTTTACAGATAAGCGAATTTATATATCGAAAAAAAAAGATAGAAAGGGAAATTTTAAGATAGTTAACAAATCTGACGCTAAAGGCAGCACTTGCCGAGAGCGCCTTATAGTTATGCAAAAATCTTTCCAAACAAGATCAGATGAATGTCTATTTAAGGGACTTCAGGAGGACACATTGAATCTTTAGGTCAAAACTACTGAGGCATTTTAACGTATTTTTTTAGGCAGTTTTATTTTTAATGAATTAAATTCGTGAGTATTTTAGATAATAGAATGCTTTTTTCAAATTATGATTAAGTAAAAAAATATTTTTTTACTTTCTCTTACCTCTATATATATTAATATATAGAGAAATTATTGGACTCATGTCAAAAATTGATGTCGAGATTTTGATGGATATACACGTTTTGAGGTCCCCTGAGTTCAAAAAAGTGGTTTTCCCAACATGGTCTGCCAGTGTGTGTGTCTGTCTGTCTGTGTTCAAGCATGAAGGAATTGAGCTATGGCCCTGAAATTTTATATTTTAGTTAGACACCTCCCTGGAGCGTGAAAATAAGCTTTTAATCAAAATAAAAATCAAAAAATTAACGGCCAAATAGTTGAGCACTTTTTCAAAAGATGGTAGGCTACTCAAAGAGCCGGCATTATCAGATCACATATAAAGTCTATATTTATATATTTTAATGCTGTTATAAATGATATATAATAATATTTATAAACTATTCATTATTAAGATCAACGAATATCAAACAAATACAATAGATTAAATATAGCCATATCTTCCTGCCATCTGTTGGCAAATTTTCGTAATAGTTGGGCTTTTTGGTTAACTTTTTAAGACCCCTAACGCCATCTTATCGGCAAAAACATGCGAACTAAGCCCCTTTATATGGATTTGATGATGTCTAGCTGATCCGGCCATATAAGATAAAAAATTATTTATGAGATTCATTTATTCAAATTAGTTCTAACGTCAAAAGAAAGTGTACTTTTGGATATTTTTTGTTTTAGGTAAAAATTTTGATGCCAATGGGAAGAAAGTGCCATGGTGGAGTAATATAATGGAGGGGCGTTATAATGAAAAAGCCGCTTGTTTTGTAGATCAATACAGTGAAAAACATGTACGTTTTAATTCCTAAATATTCAAATCCTTTCTTCTTTCTGATTAATTTAACTTGTTTTTTAGATCGACGGCAATCAGACCATCTCTGAAAACATTGCCGACAATGGAGGATTACGAGAGGCATTCTTGGCGTTCCAAGATCAACGTCAGCCGAGTAGCCCAGAAGCTAAACTCCCAGGATTGGAGCACTTTAGTGAGGAGCAGATATTCTTCCTCGGTTATGCCAATGTATGTTCTGATATATCATTAAATTGAAAATATTTCCTATTGATAAAATTTTTCTTTGTAGCTGTGGTGTTCGATGCCATTGACGAAAGAGGATCTAGAGAGCGATGACGAACACAGCCCTTCACCTATTAGGGTTCAAGTAACGTTGTCTAATTCTAAAGAATTTGCGAAAGCTTGGAAGTGTCCAGAGAAATCTCCAATGAATCCTCTCCACAAGTGTATATTATGGTGATTATTCAAGCAATTCAACAATGTAATAAAAATAGAACACTAACAAGAACTGTCGGAGATTTATGAAGAACTATTTCACATAAATAAAGAATGTGAAGGGAGAAATTTCTACATGAAAGACCAGAAACAATAAATATATCAACTCTAGAGTCCATGTCCTCTTGTGAGAAGTATTGAGACATTGATAAAAATTTTAAAATATTGTATATAATTATAAAATAAATTTCCTTGCTCAAAATTTTCAAATATTTTGGTTTTATTTTTTAAATTATCAGCTTCTTTCAAGTTCATCGTCCCTAGGGAAGAATTTGGGCAATAAATGGGATTCGAGACGATTTTTTTGCCTGTTTAAGCTTGAAACTCCTCTACAAGCCCTCGGGCCTTGGTGTAGGGCCTTTGATGTTATTTATTTCTGAATTGTATAGATAGCGAGATAAAGCGCTCTAAGATTAGGACTTTTTTTCGAGAAATTAAATAGGCAAAATCATCTTCTTCTGAAAAAAATCACATGAATTGGATTTTCAGGATATAAAAATTAATAGTTTGGGGAAGAAGAAAACATTTGTCGTCTTCTTAAGGATTGGATTATTGATCTTGAAGGAGAGAAAAAGCTGGACGTTAAGGTCTCTTGAAAAAAATTTTAAAAGTATTTTTATTATCAAACAAGTTTATTTTATAATTCTGTATGACCAGCATATGTTTCTTCGGCAGCGGTATATCTATAGAGATCTTTTGGAGGTGGAATTTCATTCAATTGCTTGGCCAACTCGAGATATCTCCGACGAACTAAAAAGGCTGCATTTTTTGGGCTCCGTTGACGAGTAAAGAGTCCTTTTTTGTTTCCTCCAGCGCGAGTGTAGACTAGAAACATCAATCCATTTATAAGACGAAATATTATTTCATTGACAGGAAAATCTTTCACAAAATAAATTTTAGTTTCCTTTAAATCCAAGAAGTAAGGAGTCCTGGAAAGTTTATAAAGGCAAGGAAGGAGAGGAAGGAGGTGCCTTCCCCCTCTCACAGAGGTAAAGAAATGAGGAAGCGTCCTGATTATTGGTAGGGATCTTGTGGAAATGTTTGGACTTCGCAGAACATGCTGAGTATAAATATTTAATATATATTCCATCCTCGTCTTATGGTTCCGGTATATACAATAATTTTTCAAAACTAAACTATTCATTCAATTGTTTTGAAATTTCGCACACATAAACTAGAGGTAAAGGCCAAGAAGTGAATGGGAAAAAAGTGTGAGTGTTTTTTTGAAAAAAATATAAAAATATTTAGTAAAACAAAAAGAAATTGGTAATTTAAAAATTAAATAAATTAGTAAATTAAAAATAAAATGTTTTAAAAAATAAAGGACTAAATACTTTAATATCAGTAGTGATAGTCCAAAACAAGCTTTCTGATTGGCTGAGTGATTTTAACGCTTTCACTCTGCAATAATACGCCAACTGCTTTAGCTCTTATTTACTCTAAATGGCAAAAAACAAATTTTCTCTTAATATTCGACTCATTACTAGCATTAAAGGAAAAAATTCTTTTGAAAATACGTACAGAAGGAGATTATCAAGCTAATAAGAAGAAATATTACCTTGGCCTGTGGCGAAATCAGCAAAAGCCCAAATCATTTCTCCAATGAAGTATCCTTTGGATCTAGCAGAATCAAATGCCTTGAAATGTTCACTTAGAAGATTTATCTGATATTCTTCAGACCACATCGATTCAGGAAGCTAAAAAATCAAAACAATACTATATAATCCTCTAGGCACTTTATGTTTGGGGGCCCCCCTTGATATTGTACTGTACATGCAATTATAGGTGGTTATATATTAAATTCGTTATATCTAAATACTCGATTAATTTATAAAGATAATTTACCGAATGCTGTCCTGGCCAAGTATCTGCTCCATATTCAGTAACAAGAAGAGGTTTATTATATTTCTTATAAAGAGTCTCAATATCTTTTCCTATATTTTGTTGTATAACCTCTAATCTCCCACCATTAGAATACCAAGCATTATATCTGTAAAAAAATAATATAATTAGTACGTATATTTAAAATAAATAAAAGCTAAAAAATCAAAACAATACTATGTAATCCTCTAGGCACTTTATGTTTGGGGAGTTGTTGTTGATGCAATTGATAAATGGGAGAAATAATTCAGCATAGGCCTAAATGAGGATTGATTAAAAAGCAAACTTAATTTTTTTTCCTATTTATTTCAATTTCAATTATAAATAAAATTCATTCTAGGCATAGTGACCCTCGTTTTCATTACATTTGTTTGGCTGTTACACTAATTTTTACTTTCTCTTACCCTATATATGAAATATATAAGATCAATGAATCGCTTCTTTCCACTCGTCATCGCTCCCAAATAGTCTCTTTCAGAAATTCAAACAACTATTCATTATTAAAAGATCAACAAAAATCAAAAAAATATATTAGATTAAATTTAGCCCTACCATACTGCCATCTGTTTGCAAATTTTCGTAATAGTTGGGTTTTTTGGCTAAATATTTAAGACCCCTAACGCCATCTTATCGGTAAAAACATCAACTTGCCTTTTGAAGCCCCTTATCGGAATAAAAAACTTGGTTCAACGATGCTATAAAAAAGGGGGGAGGGGGGGGGGTGATTATATCGAGAGATCATATATATTTCTAATTTAAATATACAATATGAAAAAGAATTTTGTGACTTTTTGAGGTATCCTTGTTTTTGCAAATAAATACATTTTTAACGATGTTGCCTTGTATTAGTAACCCGCAGCTTGTCCGATATAAAGGTTCCATTTGAATGAAGATTAAATTTATTTTTTTTTTCTTAAGGTATGTGATTTTAGGCTAATTGTATTTACCTGTTAAATGCATAAACATCTAAGAATTGCCCCTAGAATTAACAATAAAAATAATTAATATGATAGAGTGTCATAGATAATAATATATTTATTACTTACGATTTTATCATCAGTGACTGCAATAGCAGCAGTGATCGGTCGACTAGTGTCCAAACTCTTTACGAATTCTGCTACTTTTCTAAAAATAAAATATTAAAAAACATTATAAAAATATAGAAGATTATGAATATTTTAAAATGTATGGGTAATATAGCGAAAATATAATAACAAATTGACTGAGTATTAGGCTTTAAATAATTTAAAAAAAAATCAAGAATATTTACTGAAAATAAGGCGCAGATTCATTTTTAGAGACTCGAGGCTCGTTGGCTATCGACCATAAAATCACACTTGGGCGATTCCTGTCCCGTGTTATGAGTTCTTGTAGGGACTGTTTATGCTGCTCTAAAAGGGCTGAGGTGAATAAGCTGAAACATTTAGTAGAACGAGTATTTTTTTAAATTATGATTTCTCTTGTTATATACTTAAAACTATAATGATAAATTAATATTAGGTCTGTTCGTTAGGCTTGCCATTGCAGTATAATTTACACATTTTGCGCTGCATTTTAGGCTTTATTTTCATTTTTTTAAAATTAGTTTCCTTTATGATTAATATTATTAATTTTATTTATTTAAGGATCAACGTTATAAAAATATTCGAAACCGTTCAAGATAAAAATGACAACTTAAGATTAGGTTAAGTTAATAAGAACTCATTTTGCCAGATTATGACTTGAATCGAACAGATGGCAAAAATTGTAGTTTTTGTTCTAGGCTGTTTGGGTATGTTTGCACCTTTTGACCTAGATAGCATGCCTTGACAACTTTGCACTTTTTACCATGGCAAGTGAAACGAACAAACCTAATGAAGGTAGGCTTGTTCAAAAGCAGGTTTGCCCAAGATATAAATTTCAGATTAAAATATAAAAAAAAAAAAACTAACTCAGTATTGACGCTTGGACACTCGTCGATGACGATGATGCCATGTCGATCAGCCATATCCATCATTTCTTCTGAATATGGATAGTGAGATGTGCGGAATGAATTTATTCCCGCCCATTTCATCAAATTAAAGTCTTTCACTATTACAGATAGATCCAAACCTTTTCCTTTTATCTATAAAAAAAAAAGATTTATTAATATTTTAATAATTTTAAAAAATAATCAAATACGAACATCAAAATCTTCATGTTTTCCGACTCCGCGGATATAAATAGGTTTGCCATTGATATAAACTTGTTTATTATCCCAAGTGACTTCACGCAAGCCAATCGGTAGTCGATAAATATCTTCAATTTCTCCTATAGTAAGTCGAACCTGTAATTTTGAGAAATTACATAATAAAAATTAGTATTATTATATATCATTTACAGCATCTTAAAATATATAAATATAGGCTTATAAGTGATATGATAATGCCGGCTGTTAGACTAGCCTGCCATCTTTTGCAAGAGTGCTGAACTATTTGGCCGTTAATTTTTAAATATATGATTTTTGACTTGGGGCTACCCTCCTTGGACCCTCTTGTTCGCCGAAGGCGAACAAATACGTCAAATTTGTTCTTGCTCACTGTTGGAAAATTTTGCAATTGCTCGCCTTCCTGTAAATTTGGCCAATCAGCGAGAGAACAGGCGCATACACACAGCGACAGGAAGTCAGTGGCTAGCGCTTTATAAATAGTAATGATTATATATTAATGATTTTTACATTTTTAGATTTAAAAAAATATTTACAATTTTCATGGTAGAGTTTTTTTTTTGCATTTTCTATAAATATAAAAAAAATTTTAATTAATCGTATTTAAAAAAAAGCATTCTATTATGTAAAATGCTCACAAATTTGAATCATTTAAAAAAACCGATAAAAAATACTTTAAAATGCCTTCGGACTAAAGATTCAATTAATCCACTTTCATAAATTAAAATTGAATATGTAATATAAAAAATATTAAAACTCCACAAAAGCTAAAAAAAAGAGTTAAATTTTTAAATCAACAGTTTTTTGTCGAAACTTCACCGGGGATTTATTTTGATATTGTATGGTATTAAATGTGAAAAATACTGCTGATGGGGCACCTCTCATCCGTAATTGTCTTAAAATTCGTACCTCTAATGTATATAAATATCCAGGGTCCAAATCCATTAAATAAGGCCACCAAAGTTTTGGATTATTGACTGCTAAAGTTCCTTGGTCTCCTGTGTTTTTAATGACTAGAGTGCCATCTCGGTCCAGAAGAGAAACTGTTACTACAACTGATTCTCCTGAACTTGATCCTTTATAAGCAATAGAATAAGTTACTGTTGCTCCTGTAATAAGAAAATTGTATTCATTAAAAGACTTGTACCAGAGCATTGATTTTCAAAAAAATAAGAAGTCGTTTGATGTAAATTTAAAAGTGGATAAAGAAAAGAGGTCGAAGTGTTTATTTGCATTATCAATAATATTCTAATTAGATAATTGAATATAATTAAATTATATAACTATCTATAATAATGTGAAGGCAAAAATATTTTTGGCACTTGAAAGATACTTATGAAAAGATTATTTATTTAAATCAAATAAATTATTTTGAGATAGCAATGTGATATAATGATGTTCAATTCATTGTATTGGTTCTCTACAGGCATTTTATTTGGAATCTGAGAAAATATGAAAAATACAAGGGAATATTGATAGCATATTTCGAAATCATATAAATATTTAATTTAAATCCCAGAATTCCAATCCGCAGTTTATCCGATTAGCCAGACGCCTCTAATATGCAAATATATTAGACACCTCTGTCTAATTAAACCTGATATTAACTTAATTTTTTAAGAAATTATATATATTATATACGAAATTATGAAGAAAATGTTCATTTAATGATTCAAATTATCCAAAAAGATACCATACATATTCGCTGGAAGTTGAACCACGGATCTATCGATTTATACTCAGTATGCCCTACTACTAGACCAAAGAAAGGGTTGCACTGGGTTATTTGAATTTAATATTTATTTCCTTAATCACCCAACAGCCTAAGCCAATTATAGGGTGGTGTACAAACAAATGTATTAAAACAACATTCAACTCATCCATTCCATTCATTCAATTACAATTTCAAAATTTCATTACTCTAATTAAGAGAGACAGGCTTATGAGGGACCAGATCCTTGAGTACCCTTGGTGGTTCGAAGAAGAGGTCAATCTCCGAATAGGTGTGATTATATAACTCACACATTCTATAAATTGGGGATCTTGTAAAAAATGTATTTTGAGAATGTGGGAGATAGAACAGATCACAGCTCCGAGTGGTCCTCAAAGGGGTATGGAAGTTGATAAGGGATAGGGAATTAGGATCATCGACAATCCCACGTACAAGCCTTGAAAGATGTAAAATATGCATGGCTTCCCTTCGCTCCCCAAGACGAATAGAGGAGAAATGTCACTCATTCCGTGGATCTACTCCCGGCTATAGCTAACTTTATAGCAATAAATATTAATTTATTTTTTTCCAAATTAGACATCTTTAAAAAAAAAACGACTCATAAATATTTATAATTTGTTTCGTACCTTTGAGATCAGTACCAACTTCACAGTTGGTTGTAATTTCGCTGATGTAAACTTGAGGAGTGGTGTATAAAATTACGGGACGATCGATACCAGCAAAATTGAAAAAGTCGAAAGTGTAACTTTGAATTGTTTCTGTTTTGTTCCCACTGAAAAAATAAAAATTAAAAATTATTTTCCATTTATTTTCTTTGTTCTATTTTGAAGAATGGCAAATAGATCTGATAAATATTCATTTCTACACAACTGGCTTCTTGAATTACGATAAAAATATTCTCCCTTCCAATGGAGGTCTCAATGAAAGGAATATTAAGAGGAATGCTCCGTTAGAAAAAAATTTTATATATTTATTTTTTAAAATTTTAATACTTTTCCCTGATTGTTTTTTAATTGTAATATATGAAATTTATTTATTTTACTCGTCTTCCCTCCACTTTCTTACTCCACAAATTTTGTGTCCCTTTCTAATTCAAATTTCTGGGCCTGTCGCTGCTCACTCTTATTCTATCATATGTTATATCCAAAAATATAAAATGTCTTTCGCTGAGTTTAAAATATCAAAAACGACCTGCATATAAACAAAATGTACCAAATTTGGCTTCTTTGAAGCAGATAAAAACTTTAATATAAAAGTAAATTCTCTCTTCTATTTTTGTGTAGATCGTATAATAATCATATTTTCGAATATAACAAAGGATTAAGAGTGAATTTTTTAAATTTATTTTTAAAAGATAAAATTCTAAATATATAAAACATGCTTACATATGCATATGAGAAATTGATCCTTGAGGTATCGTAGTATCCGTAAGAGTATTATTTACGCCAATTCTAATATCATTGGAAGCTCCATATTTCAATACTGATGATCCAAGTTCCACTTGGAAGGGAAGGTGGCCAATTTCATGTGATGTCACCAATATGTTATTCACCCACTGAAATTCAATTTTTAAATTTAATAAGAGATTAAAGCTTAGAAGAATAAAATATAAAATTAAAGCTTTTATGTCTTAATAGCATAAGTATGAGGTCATTTGATCTTCTATTTGATTATTTTATGCTTTTAGCAAATTTTGTTAAAAAGAAAATCTACTAAGGGGCTTAGGAAGCAAAGCAGTTCGCATGTTTTTGCCGATAAGATGGCGTTAGGGGTCTTAAAAATTTAACCAAAAAGCCCAACTATTACGAAAATTTGCCAACAAATGGCAGGATGGTAGGGTTATATTTAATCAAATATATTTGTTTGATTTTTCTTGATCTTTTAATAATTTTTAATTTAATTTAAATTTTATGTGCGGGCGGGATTACTTCCGAAAACAAAAGAATTTCTAGAGGGAAGTAGCAAGATGGCGAAGATAGAAGAAGGCTGGGAGTGGATGATAAGGGATGAAATGAAAGAAGAGATAGTGAAGGTGTGGGAAACGTGTGAGAGACTGAAGAGAGAGGACTATAGTGAGAGATGTGATTGAATTTTACACTTTACACGCATGTTAATGTAAAAATAATGAATGTATTGATCCCCAAACCCTAAATAAGGAAGGGATGGAAGTCAATAAAATTAAAATTAAAAATTAAAAATGATCTTTTAATAAAGAATAGTTTATAAATTTTATATGGCGGATTGATGCAATTTTGTCGGGGGGCGGTTTTTATTTTTTTTTAATTTTTTTTTTTTTATTTAAGGACTTTGTCGACAACTAAGGCCATTTAGACCCCTTTCCTATTTATTTAAATTGATTGGTAACAAATTCAATATATGGACGTTGGGTGTCCCTTATTTTTCAAAGATTTATTTTGGAACGCATGGGCCTGGTTTTTTTCATTTGCCCCTAAAATACTCACAAATAAAATTTTGATATTTGGGGCACAACCCGTGCCGACTAGCTCGAAACGGCCACAAGCTGTGGGATAGGTTGGCCCCTCGCTCTATTTGTCAGTTGTACTCTGTTTGTTTGGTAATTCAGCATTTTTTATTAAACATAAGGTAATATTTCCAAATGTTTCGGAGGCTTATTGGCACTCCTTCATTGGATTTATAATATAACGAAAAAGAGGGTAATTCGTGAGAAGAGAGTGGTGAGTTAAAAGAATGTTTCAAAAATAATTTTTTATATGTCTCAATATGTCTTGCTGTCGTCGATAAAATATCGCTTTTAATGAAATATAGAAAGAACTAGCGACGGAGAGTTGCCTTCGCAAACCAACCTCCGCTAGGCCCTGACGGGCGCGTCTCGGGATATGACTAATAGGGTGGAGCGAAATTTTTTTTTTTTTTCGAATTTCAAAACGGCTACCCTGGAAAAGTTGTTCCATAATGTGACTATTTACCCCCTATTTTTATTTCTTAATACGAGCATATCTTGAGGTGCCCCAAGAGACTCAAAGTTTAAAATTTTATTATTTTATAATTAATAAATAACTTGGAACCAATAACCGAGTGTTTTATTTTCATATTTTAATTTTCAAAATATTTCAACTAGAGCCTACGGTAGAAACTTTATCCATAATACAGGTTTAGGATCCAAATTTCAAAAAACCCTGAAAACCTTTTCGAGATATTTATTTAAAGAAACTTTTAGCGAAGAGAGCTAATTGATATCTCATCTCGTTTAAACGTAATTAAAGAAAGTCAAAAATTTAATTAAAAAAATGCATTTTTTTCTAAAATGGTGATTTTAGGCCCTTAAGGTCCGAATTTCAAAAAACCCCTCAAGTTCTTTTGAGGTGTTCATTTAAGGAAGAATGTACCGAAGGAATTAATTTGATATCTCATCTCGTTTAAACGTAATTAAAGAAAGTCAAAAATTTAATTAAAAAAATGCATTTTTTTCTAAAATGGTGATTTTAGGCCCTTAAGGTCCGAACTTCAAAAAACCCCTCAAGGGCTTTTGAGGTGTTCATTTAAGGAAGAATGTACCGAAGGAATTAATTTGATATCTCATCTTGTTTAAACGTAATTAAAGAAAGTCAAAAATTTAATTAGAAAAATGCATTTTTTTCTAAAATGGTGATTTTAGGCCCTTAAGGTCCGAATTTCAAAAAACCCCTCAAGGGCTTTTGAGGTGTTCATTTAAGGAAGAATGTACCGAAGGAATTAATTTGATATCTCATCTTGTTTAAACGTAATTAAAGAAAGTCAAAAATTTAATAAAAAAATGCATTTTTTCTAAAATGGTGATTTTAGGCCCTTAAGGTCCGAATTTCAAAAAACCCCTCAAGGGCTTTTGAGGTGTTCATTTAAGGAAGAATGTACCGAAGGAATTAATTTGATATCTCATCTCGTTTAAACGTAATTAAAGAAAGTCAAAAATTTAATTAAAAAATCCATTTTTTCCAAAATGGCGATTTTGGGCCCTTAAGGTCCGAATTTCAAAAAACCCCTAGAAGGCTTTCGAAGTATTCATTTAAGGAAGAATTTGTTTTTACTAATTGTCTACCTAATACTTACTTAATTGCGATAATCTAGGTATATATCAAGAGATACTCAAAAACGACTATTTTCAAAAATTTTGAGGGCAGGTCGGCACGGGTTAACGTCAACGTAGGTGAATAAAATTTCATATATAAGTAAGGCTTAGTAGCTTGAAAAAAATTAGAGGGTATGCGTTCCGGTATTTTAAAAAAATTTTTTGCCCATAAAGGGACACCCTAATGGACGTAAGAGAAAGTAAAAAAGCATTCTATTATGTAAAATGCTCACAAATTTAAATCATTTAAAAAAAAAACTGCATTAGAAAATATTTTAAATTACCGAAATTAAGAAAAAATTGAGTGTTGTGCGACGATCACACCAGATTACCCCCCCCCCCCCACCGAGAAACACCTCTGGATCCGCCCTTGATTTCAATTAGGTCAATTATTCTTTTAATATTTATTTTACCACTTGAGCGGAGTAACAAACGCTGCCAAATCGAAGCCAAACTCGACGATCCTTCCATGCCAAAGGAATTTGGAATGTTTTTGAATACCAGACGACACCCACGTAATCCCGAATATCTCTGTCGGTGGTTATGTCATTGTACGAAGCAGGAACTGGCATGTCAATGCTCAAGGCCTGCAAAAATATAACTCAATTATCTTCCAATTAATAATAAAATAACATAAAATAATTTTAACAAACCTCGCCATCTCTTTTAAAACTCCAGATGCCATCAAGGGATTTAAGTTCCCGACTTTCAGACTCACGAGGGTAGAGGCCACCATCAGCAGAAGTTGAGATAAAGAACGATGCACAGAGTGCAAAAATCCAGATCAAGAATCGGGAAGCCATTTAATATAATACTGAAAAAAAATATAAAAAATTGCTATAAATATTTTATATAATAAACCCTATAAACAATTCATTTTTCAAGTAAATAAACTTCTCAGTAGTTGTTATGTATGTTATGTGCCGCTCAACTCAATGTAAAAGGAAGTGAATGTAGATATAAGGATGCATCGATAATCATGTAAAGCAGGGATCCGAGGCACCGACCGAGGAGCGATAAGCAGCTGTTGAACAGTCTAGGTGATGCGGGTTTCGTGATAATGTGCCTTCACGAAGAGAGCGGATGGAATTTTCTGAGTTGTGGAGAGGAAAACTAAAGACAGGTGATATGGTATATTTCGTTCTTTGGTCTCTCCACTCTCTGTCTTCCCTCGGAGTCACTTCAGCAATCTTATCGTATTTCCTCAAATCGGTCTTTATTTTCTTTCTCCTTTTTATTATTTATTAATATATTTAAATAATTTATTAGAAAACAATCAATAGGCAACGGAGGCCATTTAGGCACCCCTCTCTATTTCAATTTATTGGTAGCCAATTAAATTGAAATAAATTGTCGTATGAGACGGGATGCGGACCCGCGATCCTTTGTACAGAAGGCCAGCACGCTACACCAAGGCCAAGGGCTGTCTGCATGTTGCTGTCCCAAAGGTTCGGATAAATGAAATAAACAGCTGTTTCTCAGTTTCAAATTTGGCAATATTTATAGGAAAAAAATGCGCTATGATGATATCTATTATATAGGAAAAATCAAAGTTTGTTTTCGGGTATATTGGTGTCCTTACAATGAAATTAAACTTTTAATGTTAAGTCAGTCGAACTGTTACCTAAATAAAAAAATATTTTTTTTCCCTTTTTCCGAGGGTTTCAACCTTTACTTTAAGCCCAGAAAAAAATTGCGCTTTTTTTAATATTTTCTGGAGGGGGGGGGGATTGGTGCTCCATATATCCTCCGCCTGGCTGCGGCTCTGATCTGTTCCTCACAGGAAACTTGTGATGTAAATAATAAAATTTGTTATCAATTTTTCACCCATTCTATTCCGTTTTTGAGTGAAGAAAATTTGGTCAGCTAAGTTTAATTGAAATAGAGATATTAACTAAATAAATTACTAAATTTATTTTTAGCAGACGAACCATTGAAATTAAAATATTTATTTAATTCTGGGAGAATGAGTTAAATTTTAGAACCATTGAAGAAGTAATATTAAGCCCGGTCCAGACGCTACGTTTTGCACAACCTTAAGCCCGGTCCACACGCTCCGTTTTGCACAACCTTTTGTCTGCGCAGTTCAACACGTTGCAGTTAAAACGTTGCGTGTGGACAGGAAATTTGCGCAGTTTTGAGCCCGGCGGGAAGACGGTACAGTTGCAGCGATAACTGAGCAAATTAGCTTTGAAATCCATGACCTGTGCGGACAAGTCGGTGCATGTGGACGCTTGCTCCATGTTCCGAATCGTTTTGTTCCTCAGTTTTTCCTAATCACTCCACGATGGCTGACCTTTGGCAATGTTCTAGAGAGTTTTTAACTGATTTTATTGCACTTTATGAAAGTTTCCCATGTATTTGGCGTGTTAAATCGAAGGAGTATAGTAACAGGGAGAAAAAGGGGGAAGCTTATGAAAAATTAGTAGAAAAATTCAGAGAAATCGATGCAACCGCGACCAGAGATACAGTTGTAAAAAAAGTGAATGAGAGAGCATGCAAATATTGACCACAGGAGAACCTCCCCCATGACGATATCACACAAGACTGAGCAAAAAATACAAATATGACTGCACCGTCTGGACACTCAAAATTACAACGTTTTAAGTGCAACGTGTTGAACTGCGCAGACAAAAGGTTGTGCAAAACGGAGCGTGTGGACCGGGCTTTATGTCTGCGCAGTTCGACACGTTGCAGTTAAAACGTTGCGTGTGGACAGGAAATTTGCGCAGTTTTGAGCCCGGCGGGAAGACGGTACAGTTGCAGCGATAACTGAGCAAATTAGCTTTGAAATCCATGACCTGTGCGGACAAGTCGGTGCATGTGGACGCTTGCTCCATGTTCCGAATCGTTTTGTTCCTCAGTTTTCCCTAATCACTCCACGATGGCTGACCTTCGGCAATGTTCTAGAGAGTTTTTAACTGATTTTATTGCACTTTATGAAAGTTTCCCATGTATTTGGCGTGTTAAATCGAAGGAGTATAGTAACAGGGAGGCAACAATGTAATGTGGGAAAAGTCCCGCCTTTTTAAAAGCCACTTACGCGACCACTTCGAACGCCCGGTTCTTCTAAGATGTTCTAATCTTTTTTTTCTAACGAGAGAGCATGCAGGAGAACCTCCCCCATGACGATATCGCACAAGACTGAGCAAAAAATACAAATATGACTGCACCGTCTGGACACTCAAAATTACAACGTTTTCACTCCGTCTTAAGACCGCGCAGACTTAAAAGGTTGTGCAAAACGTAGCGTGTGGACCGGGCTTAAGAATGTATAAGCGTTTATAAAGAAGCTCTAAGGAGCAAATAAATAAATAACTTACCTTTTAAAACGATTGGTCCTTTCACGGAGCAATAAAAGTGATGAGGAAATATTTATAAGCGTTTCGAACTCCCTCTCTTCATCTCCTGGGGCAGATAAAAGAACACAATACATACATTATAAGCATCTGTTGAATGATAAGAAACGATTGGATATTCAATGTCAGAGCGTGATCTTTAAAGATAAATATTGTTTTTAGTTTAATAAATTGTTTTAGATAAGAAAATACATCTCTCAGAGTAAGAAAAGCACTTTGGAAAATTAATCAGTAGGATTAAGAAATTGTATTAATAAAAATATCAAAAATGATTGATTTAATAAAAAATTATAAAAGATTTCTTACAAAGTGTTTAATAAAGCTTTTGTGTTTTATATTGGCCTATTATTATTATTATGGGAGTTTTTAATTATAGTCCACATTTGTTATTAATTGTTTATTAAAAATATAAATACTGTGCAACGTTTCGACTGCTTATTCTGCAGTCGTTTTCAAGTACTGTGCACTCGCTCCGACTCAAGTGAACTAACTTCTAAGTCACCGTTACATGCATTTTATATGCAACGACGACAGCGCCATCTACAATCATTCCCATTAAACTAGACTTAAACATTAACTCCATCTACAATCATTCCCATGAAGTTAGACACAATCTTCAAAGTAAGTGTTTATGTAAAAAAGCATGATGTTACAATAAGTTTTTTGAATTTGATTTTTTATTTTTTAACAAAGATTTTTCCATTGTATTATACTATCGCAATAATTTAATAATAATATTTTGTACCATCTATGTTAAAAAATAAAAAAATCAAATTCATAAAACTTATTGTAACATCATGCTTTTTATATAAACACTTGCTTTGATGATTGTGTGTAACTTCATGGAAATGATTTAGATGGCACTGATGTTTGTGTCTAGTTTCATGTAGATGGTGCTGAGGTCGTTACATATAAAATGCAGGCAACTGTCCCTTAGAGGTTAGTTCACTTGAGTCGGATCTAGTGCACAGTACTTGAGAACTCAGGGCAGCCGCGTGGGGATGGCAAAATTGTTCACCGCACAAGAGCATCTGGGCCAGGGGGGGGGGGGGGCGCCAAAATTTTTAGTAGGTTTTTTTATTTAATTATTGTAACATCATGCTTTTTATATAAACACTTGCTTTGATGATTGTGTCTAACTTCATGGAAATGATTTAGATTTTCAATATGAACAAACCAAACCGACGAACCAACCGAGAATCAACTGACTGTCTCCGGCTTGCTTAAACTACCATTTAAATCATACTATATTTATTTGTTTCTAAATCGTATAGATAGTGAGATAAAGCGCTCTAAGATTAGGCATTCTTTTTTTTCGAAAAATAGTATTCATTTATTATTTTCCAAAATCATCTTAACTAATTCTTCTGAAAAAAATAAAATGAATTGGATTTTCAGGATATATTTGAGGAAGAAGAAAACATTTATCGTCTTCTTGGAATAGTGGTCTTGAAGGAGAGAAAAAGCTGACGTCAAGGTGGATCATCTCTTGAAAATAATTTCAAATAAGTTATTTTATTATCAAACAAGTTTATTTTATAATTCTGTATGACCAACATAGGTTTCTTCGGCAGCGGTATATCTATAGAGATCTTTTGGAGGTGGAATTTCATTCAATTGCTTGGCCAACTCGAGATATCTCCGACGAACTAAAAAGGCTGCATTTTTTGGGCTCCGTTGACGAGTAAAGAGTCCTTTTTTGTTTCCTCCAACACGATAAATGACTAGAAACATCAATCCATTTATAAGACGAAATATTATTTCATTGACAAGAAAATCTTTTGAGTATTTTTACACAAAATAAATTTTAGTTTTCTTTAAATCCAAGAAGTAAAGGGTCCTGGTAAGTTAAGGAAGCATAGGAAGGAGGTGCCTTCCCTGTCTCAAAGGGGTAAAGCATTGAGGAAGGGTCCTTATTATTGGTAGGGATCTTGTGACCAGGGAATGTTTTGACTTCCCAGATCATATCATAGAGTATAAATATTTAATATATTCCATCCTCTTCTTATGGTTCCGGAATATAATTTTTCAAAAATAAATCTTAGTTTATGTTCAAGGCAAGTATTAGTAGCCTAGCCTCTAAATTTGTATCCTAAATAACTTAGACATTTATTTTTGAATTTAGAAAATCCAAAATAAATTTCTGTTAGGTAAATTTAAAAAATATTTATTATCAAATATTAATTAAATAAATTTGAAAATTAAAAATAAAATGTTTTAAAAAATAGCAAATAAAAGACTAGCAATTTGAGGCAAGGAAATGTTAAAATAAATTAACGCTGATTTCAGATTTTAAAAGCTAACGTTTTTGTTTAGAGAATAGACCTCTGCAATAATAGATCAACTGCTTTAGCTCTTTTTTACTCTGAATGGCAAAAAAAAAAAAGAAATTTTCTCTTTGATTAACTTTTCACCATATTATCTAGCACTAAAAGAGGGAAAAATTTCCTTAAAGACTTGTGAAAATACGTAGAAAACAGAAGGAGATTATCAAGCTATAGAAGAAATATTACCTTGGCTTGTGGCGAAATCTGCAAATGCCCAAATCATTTCTCCAATGAAGTATCCTTTGGATCTAGCAGAATCAAATGCCTTGAAATGTTCACTTAGAAGATTCATCTGATATTCTTCAGACCACATCGATTCAGGAAGCTAAAAAATTAAATTCAATACTATATAATAGAAATCTTATATTGTTTCAATCGAAAATAAATATTGTTGGAAAATAATAAGAGAGCTAATAATATTTCATTCATTTTATTGAACTTGCTTATCTGACATTTGTATATGGACCATCTTTAAGGGGCCCAAACACTTGAAAAACTTTTCACATAAACATCTTCAAAATTTTTGCAAGTGTGAGGGCAATTTTTGCACAAAAAAGCGAGTATTCATAATTTTGTGGACCATTCAAAAATTTTCAAAAAGAGTTGAAATTTTTTACCGATTACTAACTTGTAACTTGTTTGTTATTTTAAATCTAGTAGGCCTATCTGACACACCAGCGTTAAAATATTCTCTAAACCAAGTTTTAATAGCGACATTTACATGCTGCTTTTATTTCAAAGCTGTCAAAATCATAATCGCGAATAAGTAAGGTTATTTACTTTTTAGGTTAAAGACGCCATTTTTATACATTAAGGGGCCTCGGGAGTGAAGGTGTTACGCATGTTTTTCCCGCTAAGATGGCGTTGTGTCATTAAAAGTATGCCCAAATATCAAGTAATTCAAAATTTTGCCAAGAGATGTCAAAATGGTAGCTAATAATATTTAATGCATTTTGTTGATTTTCATTGATCTTTTAACAATAAATACTTTATAAATGTTATTATATATTATGTATCTTTTATAAATGCATAAAAATATATAAATATAGGCCAGATATAAGCTATTAGGAGGTCAGCTGTTAGACTAGCATGCCATCTATTGCAAGAATGCTGAACTAATTTGACAGATGAATTTTAAAAAAATCATCTAAGCTTATTTTAAAAATTTCTTAATTAATATGTGATTAATAATAACAATAAATTCATTTTTAAATTAAAAAAAAAATAGAGATTATTAGGACATCTTGTTTTTTTTGTATTTGCTTGATAACAAAAAAATTAATTTCCTTAATTTTTTAATAAGTCATTAAAAAAATTATAGCTCGATGTCCCAATATTCTCTTATGAATTTAATTCAATTAAAAAAAAACCGCATTGAAAAATTCCTTATAATAGTCTAGATTTTTTTAAAGTACGTTTAGACGTCGCTCCTGAACCCCCTTAAATACGACGTTAAATACGACGTTAAAATATTAAAAGTACCCCATAGACATGACATTAATTTTTAACACCATTGACTAAATGTTAACGCTTTTGCGAATAGCAATTTGAGGCCAGGAAGTGTTAAAATGAACGTTATTATAAATAACGCTGTTTATAGATGTTAAAAGTTAACGTTTTTGCTTAGAGAATAGACCTGATTATTTTTTTTAACTCTATTTTGATTTTTATGACTGAATAATTTCTTTGTCGGCTTATTCATTAGTTATCTCAAAATGAATATTTTTTTTTTTTTTTTAATCTCCAGAATAGAGTATCAGAAAAAATATTTTATTTAAAAAAAGAATAATTTTTAAATAAACATTATATTGTATTTTTTTTTTTATTTTGGGATAATTAATGAATAGGCCTACTTATTAAATCAAATTTTTTAAAACTTTTTAAAAAATAATTCTATTTGATCTCCCTTCCCCCCCCCCCCCCTGAAAAATTTTTAGGCAGTCCACTGTTGTGAGGTGGTTATATATTAAATTAGTTATATCTAAATTCTCGATTAATTTTTAAAGATAATTTACCGAATGCTGTCCTGGCCAAGTATCTGCTCCATATTCAGTAACAAGAAGAGGTTTATTATATTTCTTATAAAGAGTCTCAATATCTTTTCCTATATTTTGTTGTATAACCTCTAATCTTCCTCCGTCAAAATACCAGGCATTATATCTGTAAAAAAATAATATAATTAGCACGTATATTTAAAATAAATAAAAGAGTTGTTGTTGATGCAATTGATAAATGAAAGGGAGAAATAATTCAGCATAAATGAGGATGGATTAAAAAGCAAACTGAACTTTTTTTCCTATTTATTTCAATTATAAATAAAATTCATTCTAGGCATAGTCACCCTCGTTTTTATTACATTTGTCTGGCTGTTTTTAGATCAAAAAATGAATCGCTCCCAAATAGTCAGTGTCTTTCAGAAATTCAAACACATCGTATTCATAAGAAGTGGGATCAGGGCTGTATGAGGATCTAAAATTTGTCAAGAGCTGCAACTTCTGTGTGAAAGCGTTCAGATGAGGTTTTTTTTAATGATTTAAATTTTTGTTACTTTTTGATCTTTGACTTTGAATGGTTGCTTTGTATTAGTAACCCGCAGCTTGTCCGAAAGAAAGGTTCCATTTGAATGAAGATTAAATTTCTTTTTTTTTTTTTAAGGTATGTGATTTTGGGCTTTTTGTATTTACCTGTTAAATGCATAAACATCTAAGAATTGCCCCTAGAAATAACAATAAAAATAATTAATATGATAGAGTGTCATAGATTCTAATCATATATTTATTACTTACGATTTTATCATCAGTGTCAAGAGCTGAAATTGCAGCAGTGATCGGTCGACTAGTGTCCAAACTTTTTACGAATTCTGCTACTTTTCTAGAAATAAAATATTGAAAAACATTATAAAAATATAGAAGATTATGAATATTTAAAAATGTATGGGTAATATAGCGAAAATATAATAACAAGTTGACTGAGTATTAGGCTATTAAATAATTTAAAAAAAAATCAAGAATATTTACTGAAAATAAGGCGCAGATTCATTTTTAGAGGCTTGAGGCTCGTTGGCTATCGACCATAAAATCACACTTGGTCGATTCCTGTCCCGTGTTATGAGTTCTTGTAGGGACTGTTTATGCTGCTCTAAAAGGGCTGAGGTGAATAAGCTGGAACATTTAGTAGAACGAGTATTTTTTTAAATTATGATTTCTCCTGTTTTGTTGTTACATACTCAAAATTATAATGATAAATTAATAGTAGGTCTGTTCGTTAGGCTTGCCATTGCAGTATAATTTACACAATTTGACCTGCTTTCTGTTCGTTTAATTTTTTGCACGCTAGCACAGGGACGCCATTTCAGTTTTTGCTTGGGGGGGGGGGGGGTACAAAAATTGTTTTTTCTTCCTGTACTACTTAATTTATAAACATATATACTTCTATATTTGTATCTATACCATCATCTATACTTATTTATGAATAGAAAGTGTGAGTTTGTATGTATTTAGGGGCTAAGCTCAGAATTTACTATTAGACTTAAGGGAGGCAGGGGTATTTGCCTCCCCTCCCCTCAAATGCCGTATCTGCGGTAGCATAACTTGCATTCTGTTCGTTTGAAACTTGGGCCGGGGCAGAAAATGTAGATTTCGCTGCATATGCCGATCTCAGCGCCAAAGTTTTAGTAGATGACCACCTTTTGTCGCCATTTTTTTTTCTCAATCGACCTCGATTAAAATAATATCGACAATAAAAATATTCGAAACAATCCAAGATAAAAATGACAATTGAAGATTAGGTTAGGTTATTAAGAACTCATTTTACAAGTTCATGAGTTGAATCGAACAGATGGCAAAAGTTGCACATTTTGTTCAAGGCAGTTAGAGTATTTTTGCACCTTTTGACCTAGATAGTGTGCCTTGACAGCTTTGAACTTTTTACCATGGCAAGTGAAACGAACAAACCTAATGAAAGTAGGCTTGTTCAAAAGCAGGTTTGCCCAAGATATAAATTTCAGATTAAAATATAAAAAAAAAAACTAACTCAGTGTTGACGCTTGGACACTCGTCGATGACGATGATGCCATGTCGATCAGCCATATCCATAATTTCTTCTGAATATGGATAGTGAGATGTGCGGAATGAATTTATTCCCGCCCATTTCATCAAATTAAAGTCTTTCACTATTACAGATAAATCCAAACCTTTTCCTTTTATCTATTAAAAAAAAGATTTATTAATATTTTAATAATTTAAAAAAATAATCAAATACGAACATCAAAATCTTCATGTTTCCCGACGCCACGGATATAAATAGGTTTGCCATTGATATAAACTTGTTTATTATCCCAAGTGACTTGACGCAAACCAATCGGTAGTCGATAAATATCTTCAATTTCTCCTAGAGTTACTCGAACCTGTAATTTTGAGAAATTACATAATAAAAATTAGTATTTTAAACTAAATGTTTTTAGGCCTGTTACTATTTTGGTTGATGCAATACAAATTCAGGTTTTGGATTCTTTATATTTAATGCAAATTTTTACCTTTTAATAATTGTTTAAATCTAATGTTTTATATGTCATTTGAAAGCTTTTTTATGCCTTTCTAAATACTAGTATAAAATTTTTTATAACTTTTTATTCATTTTTGCATTATTTTTCTTTATGAGTTCAAACTTGAGCAATATCAATTAAGTATTATATGTATGGGGAATAAGAAAAAATACAATGGTATGAATATCTCAAAAATGACAAAATGCTGGCCTATGACTATCTTTCACTAAGCCATCCCTTCAATTATAAGGTGATTCGAAGGGAGATGCACCAGTTAACACTGGTGGGAAATGTGATAATTACTGCTGATGGGGCACCTCTCATCCGCAATTGACTTCAAATTCTTACCTCTAATGTATATAAATATCCAGGGTCCAAATCCATTAAATAAGGCCACCAAAGTTTTGGATTATTGACTGCTAAAGTTCCTTGGTCTCCTGTGTTTTTAATGACTAGAGTGCCATCTCGGTCCAGAAGAGAAACTGTTACTACAACTGATTCTCCTGAACTTGATCCTTTATAAGCAATAGAATAAGTTACTGTTGCTCCTGTAATAAGAAAATTGTATTCATTAAAAGACTTGTACCAGAGCATTGATTTTCAAAAAAATAAGAAGTCGTTTGAAGTAAATTTAAAAGTGGATAAAGAAAAGAGGTCGAACTGTTTATTTACATTATCAATAATAATCTAATTAGATAATTCTATAATATAATGAAGGCAAAAATATTTTTGGCACTTGAAAGATACTAATGAAAAGATTATTTATTTAAATCAAATAAATTATTTTAAGATAGCAATGTGGTATAACGATGTTCAAAATGTACTCATTGTATTGGTTCTAGGAAAATTTCCTCAGAGAATTATATTTTTATAAAAAAACTGGTAAACGTTGACTCTAGTTGAAATATTATGATTTAGCAATAGGTAGAGTTGAAAGGCCAATTCATACAAAAAACATATTTTAAAAAAATATAGCTTATTTATTTTTTCCTCTCAGATCACAGATTTCGACCACTGTGCCGTAGATCATTCTTTACCTTTGAGATCAGTACCAACTTCACAGTTGGTTGTAATTTCGCTGATGTAAACTTGAGGAGTGGTGTATAAAATTACGGGACGATCGATACCAGCAAAATTGAAAAAGTCGAAAGTGTAACTTTGAATTGTTTCTGTTTTGTTCCCACTGAAAAAATGAAAATTAAAAATTATTTTCCATTTATTTTCTTTGTCCTATTTTGAAGTATTATGATACAGAAAATGGCCAATAGATCCTATAAATATGCATCTCTACCCTTCTGGCTAGCTGAATTATGATAATAATAATCTACCAACGAAAGGAATATTCAGAGAGATGCCCTCCGTTAAAAAAAATTTCATATAAAATTTTATTTTTTTAAATATTTTAATACTTCCCCCGTTTTTTATTTTTTTTATTATAATATACATATAAAATTTATTTAGATTCGTCTTCGCTATCATCTGTAACATCCAAAAATAGAAAATCTCTTTCGTTTGAGTTTAAAATATTATATTAGACGACCTGCATATAAACAAAATTGAACAAATTTGACATCTTTGAGGCAGATTAAAATTTAAATATAAAAATAAATTCTCCCTTGTGTTTTTGTGTAGATCGTATAATAATCATATTTTCGAATATAACAAAGGAATAAGAGTGAATTTTTTAAATTTATTTTTAAAAGATAAAATTCTAAATAAATAGAACATGCTTACATATTCATTTGAGAAATTGATCCTTGAGGTATCGTAGTATCCGTAAGAGTATTATTTACGCCAATTCTAATATCATTGGAAGCTCCATATTTCAATACTGATGATATAAGTTCTACTTGGAAGGGAAGATGGCCAATCTCATGTGATGTCACCAATATGTTATTCACCCACTGAAATTTCAATTTTAAATTTATTAAGGGGCTTCAGGAGGCAAAGTTGTTTGCATGTTTTTGCCAATAAGATGGCGTTAGGGGTCCTAAAAAGTTAGCCAAAAACCCAACTATTATGAAAATTTGCCATGGCAGGTGGGGGCTCTATTTAATCTCATGTATTTGTTTGATTTTCGTTGATCTTTTAATAATGAATAGTTTATTAAATATTATTATATACTATATATCATTTATAACAGCATAAAAATATATAAATATAGGCTTATAGGTTGATCTGATAATGCCGGCTGTTAGACAAGCCTGCCTTTTGCAAGAGTGCTGAACTATTTGGCCGTTAATTTTTAAATAAATACTAAATTTATTTTTGACTTCCTCATTTAATTATTAATTACTAGTTTGAATATTAATGATTTTTATATTTTTAAATTTAAAAAAAATTACAATTTTCATAATAGAACGTTTTTTGCATGCTCTATAAATATAAAAAAAATATTTTTTTAATTAATCGTAATTTTAAAAAAGCTATTATGCTTAAAATGCTTTCAAAATTAGCTCATTAAAAAAAAAACCGCATGAAAAAATACTCAGTAGTTTCGGACTAAAGATTCAATGTGCCCTCCTGAAGCCCCTTAAGACAAATGTTCTATTTCCATTAATTATTCTTTTAATATTTATATTACCACTTGAGCGGAGTAACAAACGCTGCCAAATCGAAGCCAAACTCGACGATCCTTCCATGCCAAAGGAATTTGGAATGTTTTTGAATACCAGACAACACCAACGTAATCCCGAATATCTCTGTCGGTGGTTATGTCATTGTACGAAGCAGGAACTGGCATGTCAATGCTCAAGGCCTGCAAAAATATAACTCAATTATCTTCCAATTAATAATAAAAAAACATAAATAATTTTAACAAACCTCGCCATCTCTTTTAAAACTCCAGATGCCATCAAGGGATTTAAGTTCCCGACTTTCAGACTCACGAGGGTAGAGGCCACCATCAGCAGAAGTTGAGATAAAGAACGATGCACAAAGTGCAAAAATCCAGATCAAGAATCGGGAAGCCATTTAATATAATACTGAAAAAATATAAATGATTAGAACTAAAAATTCCAGTAAAAATATAAACAGTTGTATTTTTCAAGTAAATAAACTTCAGCTCAAATTCGGTACTGTTACATACGGTTTATCTCAATGGTTGTAGTTCCGCTCAACTCAATGGAAAAGGAAGTGAATGTAGGATAGGATTTATTGATAATCATGTAAAGCTGGGATCCCAGGCTCGGATCGAGGAATATTAAGCAGCTGTTGAACTGACCAGGTGATGTGATGTGCCACCTTCACTAAGATTGCAAAAGCAGAGACTGCCAGCCAAATTTTTTTTTTTTTATATTTTATTCGGTCTCGATATCAATCACCTGATGAGCATCATTACACATAGCTGCCTAATGCAAAATATATATACCTTCTTGACACTTATCATGAACCTGAAGATGGCCTCAATCGAGACCGAAACGTCGGCCCAATAAAATATTTAAAGAAAAAAATTTGGCTGCCAGTCTCTGCTTTTGCAACCATTCCTTACGATACTATAACAACCAATAAAATAAGCACTAAGGATTAACTATCCAGGGGCGGATTAAAGGGGGCGAGGGGGGCGATCGCCCCCCCCCCCTGAGAAGAAATTCACAAAGTTATAAAAACTAGTAATCTAAAGAAATTATGATTTCCGCTCTTTAATTTCAATTGAATTTGTTATCAATCAATTTAAATAAAAAAGAAAGGGGTCTAAATGGCCATAGATGCCGTCAAAGTCCTTAAATAAAAAAAAATAAAAAAAAATAAAAATCCGCCCCCCCCCCGACAAAATGGCATTAATCCGCCACTGTAACTATCTGCATGTTGCTGTCCTAAATATTAAACCAGTTGTTTTTCAGTTTCAAATTTGGCTCAGCAGGAAATTTTAGAGCCATTGAAGAAGTAATATAAGAATGTATAAGCGTACATTTATAAAGAAGCTGTAAAGAGCAAATAAATAAATAACTTACCCTTTAAAACGATTGGTCCTTTCACGGAGCAGTCATGAGTAAATATTTATAAGCGTTTCGAACTCCCTCTCTTCGTCTCCTGGGGCAGATAAAAGTACACAATACATATATTATAAGCATCTTATGAATCATTGAATGATATGAAATGATTCAATGTCGGTGATTTCCAATTCAAGATTAAAATAAAAAAATCTTTATAATGATAATTTTTTTTTTCATTTTTTTTAGTTTAATAAATAATTGTTTTAGATAAAAAAATACATCTGCTTGGGTTTAGAGATCGTTCTATGCGATATACTACTTACTTGACTGTCGTTATCAAATATTATGAAAATTTATTTAATTATCTTTTTTTAGATTAGCAAAATGTTAATTTTTGATTTTTATTATGAATCATGAATGGATTTTAAGGTCTATGTCTCAGAGTAAGAAAAGCACTTTAGAAAATTAATCAGTATGATTAAGAAATTTTATTAATAAAAATATCAAAAATGATTGATTTAATAAAAAATTATAAAAGATTTCTTACAAAGAGTTTACTAATGTGTTTATTAAACCTTTTGTGGTTTGAATTATTATTATTATTACCCAGATAGCACAGTACGTCTTATGTACGTACATAAGACGTACTGTGCTATCTGGGTATTATGAGAGTTTTCAATTATAGACTATTATTTATAAAAAATATTAATACAGTACAAAGTTTTTCGACTGCTTATTCTGGAGTCGTTTTTCAAGTACTGTGCACTTGCTCCGACTCAAGTGAACTAACCTCTAAGTCACCGTTACGTGCACTTTTTATGCAACGACGTCAGCGCAATCTACAATCATTCCCTTGAAGTAGAGACAATCATCAAAGCAAGTGTTTATATAAAAATCATGATGTTATAATAAGTATAAGAATTTGATTTTTTAACAAAGATGGTACATAAAATATTAATACAAAATTATTCCATTTTTCCATTGTATTATATATTTGAGAAATATATTTAGCTGCAATTCTTTTCATCACACATTATTATATTATTCCAATAATATAATACAATAAAAAAATGGAATAATTGAATAATATTTTGTACCATATTTGTTAAAAAATAAAAAATCAAATTCAAAAAACATATTGTAACATCATGCTTTTTATGTAAACACTTGCTTTGATGATTGAGTCTAACTTTATGGGAATGATTGATTGTAGATGGCGCTGATGTTTGTGTCTAGCTTCATGGGACACCACCAATATGACTGTGGATGGTGGTGACGTCGTTGCATATAAAATGCACTAACTGTCCCTTAGAAGTTATTTCACTTGAGTCGGAGCAAGTGCACAGTACTTGAAAAATCTTTTCGAAATAAAAATTTTTCAATTTTGAAACAATATATTTATCGTTATTTATTATTTTTTTTTTTGTTTGCAATATTTCCAAACCCACCCTCTTATTTCTAAACGAGGTTAAGATACACCGAGACTTATGTAGTTTAAATTTATACATTAAAAACTTAAAAACTTTAAAATGTATAAAAAAAATAAATGAAATCATTTATAAAATTTTTATTGACAGGGAGGATTACAGGGATAACTATAACAACATTTCTTATGTGGTATGTGGAATATTGCTTTGTTTATTTCTTCGAGGATATACCTTTCAAGGGCCTCACGGAAATATTTTAAAATAAATGTATGAATTCCCATTCTGCGATAATCAATTATTCTGCAAAAAATATTTGATTAAATTTAAGAATGGTTTAGAAAATACATTATATTTTAAAATTTTTAAATTAATTTAGGGGTACCGTATAGTTTTTTAAAAAATATTTAAAAATTAAAAATTCTGAAAAAGTGCAAATTAAAACCGAAAGAGATTGTAAAAAAATAAATATTCAATATTTTAAAATTATAATACTTATGATATCTAATTAAAATAATATAAAGTTGTGACTTACTCTGGACCCAGGAGTTCAAGCCATTTAATTCCTTCCAAAAATTCTTTAGGATTAGAAAATGAGGAGCCCAAAACTTTAAGTTCCTTTTGAGCAATTTCAAATGGATTTAACCTGAGAAATATTTCGATATGAGTATCCATATTTTTTAAGTTAATATTGAAGAGTAGGGAAGACAATTGGTAAATTAAATAAAAATAAGAGAATATTCTCAAATGAAGGTGAATATATGGACAATAAATAGAATTAAAATAAATAAAATAAAACATACTCTAGAGATTCTGCTTTAAAGTTCACCCCGAAGAGAAGCAATTTTCCTTTTTGATCAAGCCACTCGAATATATCCATGATTATATCAGATCTTCCCTCGCAGTCGATAATAGCGTGGAGAAGCCATTGGCCTTGGCGTCGCCGCCACGTTTTTATCTCATTCAAAGAACCCACCATTATGTGGGGATCTGCAAAAGTATTTATGAGATTTTCAGTTAAAAATGTAATATCTAACATGCCTGCTGCATGCCTTGAGAAAGGAAATTTGTGCCTATAGAAATTTGGAAGCTTCTGAGGCGCGTTAAAAGTTGTCGGTCCTACCTACCGGTATGTTCATAAGTCATATCGGACGGTATGCGATTTTCGGTGGGGGCGGTTGGTTGGAAGATTTAGATTTCTCTGGGGGATGAAAATTTTTTAAATAATATCTTCAAATACTACCGTTAAGGTGATTTGTGCCTTAAAATGATATTTTAAAATAAATGTAAAAATATATTTTAGACAGAAATTTATCATTTCTTTAGATGACTAGTTTTTAAAACTTTTTCAATTTTTTCTCTTTTTGGCGGCCCCCCCCCTTCAATCCGTTCCTGTACTGTCCATGATTGATTATTTAGATAAACAAGAACACAAAGACTTATACAGTATTTTTGTTTTGCAAACTCCTTTGTTTGTTAAAACGCAAAGAGGTTTGTAGAAACTTGGTAAAATAATAATAATTTTCTATTATAAACTTTTTTGTGTACTAAAAGTAGTGTTGTAAACCTTTTTTTATTAAAACTGCTTTGGTTAATAAACCTTATGTTCGTGTTGTTGCTTCATTTATTGAATAAAATGACAACTAAAAGCACTGTTCTGTTCTTAAACAGTTTTTCTCTCGGGAATAATTGGGATAGAATAACAAAAAATAATCTAATTGTTCTTTTCTTTTGATATTTGAATATTTTTATTAAAATTAGAAAAGTAATTAGTAAATGATTAAAAATGATGCTTACAAGCTTTCTTGAAGAATTCCTTTTGGATAATTCTTTCTTCGATGCAACACAAATTGGAAACTCCCGAGAAAATTATAGTAGCCACTAAAAGATGGGCCATCACTCCAGAACCTATGATAAGAACTCGAGCAGTGGGTGGAGGATTACCCAGGCATTTCATTGCTGACGAAACACAGGCCATGGGAGAGGCAAGAACTCCTAGGTGAAATGAAAATGTCACAAATTATTTATTTTAGATGAAGCTTATTATTATAATATTAAGATAGTCATCTTTTTATAAATAAAAATAAATGTCAATGAAAGATCGCGTTATAAATTTTATAAAAAATAATAATATTATTTACCCATCTCAAGTGAAACTTTTTCTGGAAGTTCAAACACTTGTTGCTCGTGAACCAAACAGTATTCAGCCCATCCACCATCACGGAAGACTCCAATTGCATGTCGAACACCTCCTCGTGTGCATTTTTTCGGATGGTCCCTCTTGCATTCGTCACATCGCATACACGGTCTGCAAATTCAAATATCTAATGAATGACAATACTATGACAGCATTAATTTTCAAAAGAAACAAAAATTAATAGATTAGATAAATTTGTTTGGTCGAATGACTGTAGATTTAATTAGAAGGGACGGGAGTCTTCCCGGGAACAGCAGCCAGGGGAAATAAAAAAGCTTGCTTGTTCCTTTCCTTTGTTCTAATTAATTGATTAGATTAATAATAATCAATAATTTTTCTTTTTTCTATTCTATCTTAAATTATGATTATCCAAAGATGATAGTTAAGCCTTCATTCATTTGAGAAACTAGATATGTCAGAGGGTCGGAGTAATAACTCAGATATGAACCTGGCAGAGGCTTTTTACTTTCTCTTACCTATATATGTAATATATAGTGAGAAAGTGAATTCATGTCAACAATTCGATGTCGAGATTTTGATGGATATACACGTTTTGAGGTTCTCTTATAAATTTGACAACTTGAATTCTAATATATATGCGGAAACTAAATATATCTCGACACAAAAAAAATCTGGTGTGACAAGCACAGAATACAACTTTTGATTAGCGAAGGTAAGAGAATTTGTGTGCTGTACGACCAGTCACACCAGATTTTTTTATAAAGAGTTGGTTTATGGCATATATAATTTCTATGAAAGGGTAAAATTGGCCGAAAATTCATAATTTTGGGTATAGATAATAAAAACAAATCTAAAATAAATACTTAAAGGGAATATAGGTTAACTCTAATATTGTTAACAAAATGTCTTTATAAAACTTCATTAAACTATGGCCTCATTTGATATTCGTTTAATTAATTTTTATTCAAATATAAATAATACCATATATCCATGTGTGTGAGGAGTCCAAAAACGTTTTTGATATGCTTTAAATTTCGAAACTAATCACATTATAAATATAAAATCTTCAATGAAATCGTTCAAAATTAACAGCCATTTTAGAGTAGCTGGGTCAAGGTCAGATAAAGGGCAAAGAACTCTTTGCTGCTCTTTGCTGTTCGTCATCGACGTCATCAGGATGCTTTCATTTCTCGACACTAGAGGCACTACTTGTCTGGGAGGGTTTATTTGTAATTAGGTAAATGTTACCCCTGCTCTTAGTTTCATTGTTATTATCATTAACATATTTACTCTATTTTTGGAAAGAGGAAGTTAATTCTTAATTGTTTTTATTTAATAATGAAAGTTGTTAGGGTTCTGGAAAGAGGCAACTCTTATGATATTTCAATTTTTTGGATTGTTTGATTACTTTCTGAAGAAGCACTGTTCAAATAATGGGTGGATTTTTTTTTTTTTTTGCTACAGTTCTATTTAAGACTATTAAGACAATTCGATTAAAAGATAAATATTTTTAATCTGTTTACCGAGAGGCGTTAACAGCGACTCGATCTCCCAGATGAATAGACTCAACTCGAGTGCCAATGCCGACTACGAACCCAGAGATTTCGTGCCCCAGAACGATGTCCGGTTGAGCGCAAGGAAACTTGCCCTGGAAAACATTTATTTATTATTAGTCTTGGGTTTAAGGTAGCTAAAATAATATTTTCAGAATATTCTAAATAATTTGGTATTTGATTTTTATTTGATTTTTAGGTTAAAAAAAAACTCTTTTGTTTTTGCGAATTTTGGGATTGCCATATGTTTTTGGATTTTGGGATCTTTTGGTTTTAATTTTCTTTTTTCTTTTCCATCAATGGGCAGATTCTACGATTTTATTTTTCTACTGAATTTATCCGTTGGATCTTTCTTCATAAGTGAAAGACTAAACTGTTCTCCATTTTTTGTTTATAATCCACTGTGTTCATTACTACAGTGGCGTGGCGTTGCCTTTGCCTGCTGGGATGATCTTAATCGAGTGATCGTTAATTAAGAATCTGTCCATTGATGAAAAAGAAAAAGGGAAATTAAAAGTAAAAGATCCCCAAATCCCAATAACTCTTTTATTCAATTTTTTAAAGAAGTTTCTCTCAAGTTCCCTTACCATCATGATTTGAATATCAGTTCCGCATACGCCCGCGTATTTAATGCTAATGAGACAGTCATGAGGTCCACATATAAGAGGTTCTCGTCGACGGAGGCACAGATTACCCTGTACAGGATGGAATTCTAGTGCTTGAAAGGTGTCATTCATTTTGAATGTTTGGAGGGATGGTAATATTTAGCTAACCCTGACCTCCTCAGGCCGAAATTTGAAATCCATAGTAATCTCAACAATATAAATTTATTTTTGATAAAATAAAAAAAAACTACTCTCATGAAAATGGTGTTCCTTACGAAAATGTAATCTCTGCGCATCTACCTTTGACTTTGTCCTCTTTTCAGACGATTGTGGGATTATGTTATTTATTTTATACAATCCGTTTTTAATAAGAGTGCTTTAAAAATTAGATCTGGCATAATAAATATGCGGACAACTGTCCCCTTTTCATCACCTTCATCATGAAATAAAACACAGCATTCAATTTTTCTGATTCTTCTTACCTCAGTAGATCTCCTAGTTACGTATTTTCTTTGTAGTGCCTTTTTAGGTGCATTTCTCTGCTTGCTTGTGGTTCAAGATGATGTGTTCTAGACTTTCTTTCTCTGCATATGCTGCAGTTTATTTTTAAGCAGAGATCTTTATATATTACTAGTAGGTTATATTTTTCATTTGTTAGTCTCAATTGAGCTATCAACCGATGTTTTGCAAATGAATTCCTTAGAAATAAATATTTTGCAGGTCCTTCCTTCGGGTATAATTCTTTGTAGTGATGATTATATCCTGAATTTTGAACTCTTTTTGTTTTTTCTTTTCTTCTTATTAAATATTGTGTTTCTAATGTTTGATTAATATTTTCTCTTCCTATATTTTGCGGTAAGATCTTGAGGTATTTTATTAAATTTCTTAGTTGAGGAAACCAATTTAGTTCTGGGTTATTATTTGATGTGTTATCTAGAAAGATCAAGAGTTCTAACCATATTTTAGGAAATCTATTATCTTTTGATTTAGCTTCATCCACCAATTCAGGGTTCTTTTTAGTAATGCTGAGGCAGCATTGTTTGATCCCGTCTCAAGATGCTCAAAAAAAATGGATATTATTGAATTATATATATATATAGATATTGAGATTTATAAACAAAAATTAATTATTGAACTAGTTGAGGAGGAAGTTACAACATATTCAAATATGAAAGGTTAAATCTTAAAAAAAAAGAATAATTCAGATTCTTGTAGATAAAATGTTTACTATGTAAACTGTTTTTTATTTATAACAATACACTTTTTCTAATGACAATATGTATGTATTTCAGATCCCAATCAGATCCACCCTAAAGGCAACTTTCGGTACAATTCAACAACCAATTTGTATGTAATACACAACATTAAATTTTTTTTTATGTGGACAGGCTGAGAAATATCAATTTAAAAAATAAAAAAAGAAACAAATTTACAATATAACCACAATTATATATATATAAATTTTTTTAATATAAAAAAGAAATTCTTTACATCATGAAAAATGAAAATTTGTTTTTTTGCCATTTTAATATAAAAACATTTTTTTATTTTCAATTTTAAAAAATATATTCTGCCTTTAAATTCAAAAGAAATATTTTTCAAGATCAAAGAAAATTTTTTTTTATCAGAATAATTATTTCACTTGATTAGTAGGTAAATCAATTGTTATAAATTAGAAAAAAAATTAGGGTTCGCTGGATCGAAAGTCTTTTTGAAAAATAATTATCTGTTTATTAAACCTTTGATGGTTTGAATTATTATTATTATGGGAGTTTTTAATTATAGACCACATTTTGTATTAATTATTTATAAAAAATATAAATTCTGCACTACGTTCCGACACAAGTGAACTAACCTCTACGGGGCCGTTACGTGCATTTTATATACAACGACGTCAGCGCCATCTACAATCGTTCCAATGAAGTGACTGTAGATGGCGCTGACGCCGTTGTATATAAAATGGTCCCTAAATACTGCAGAATAAGCAGTCGAAACGTTGTGGAGTATTTATATTTTTAATAAATAATTAATAACCAAATGTGGTCTATAATTAAAAATTCCTAGAATAATAAAATAATTATGATAAAAATATATATAATATTTTGAAATGGAAAAAATTTTTTTTTTTTTTTTTTTTTTTTTTTTTTTTTTTTTTGGGGGGGGGGGGGGGGGAGAAAATTTATTGGAATGCTTTGAGACCCCTAGGGCAAAATTATTAATTTTTTTAATTAATACAAAATTGAATTAAAAACAAAAGGAAGGGAGAAGGAACAGCCAAAAATGTATAGCCTCCGATTTTAGACAATAGCGAATTAAAAAGCAAAATATTTTCTCTCAAACAATTCTTTCGCTTGCCATTCACAAGAATTAATTGTTGGTATGGGAAGAGACAAAATTTTTAATGAAAAATGAGGGGCTTTTTTATCAAAAAGTAATAATGGTAGTAAATTTTTAACTTTTTAAAAAAATTTCATTGATCTTGAAAATATGTCTTATGAACTTGGAAAAAAAATGTACTATTCCTTTATGAGATTCTTGGACAGGTTGTTTTTATGAACATAAACTCACAAAAATAATCCGATCTTAATTCTTTTGAAAAGGATTATATATATATAAACTTAGTAATATAGAGTTATATATATATTAACATTCAACGTGATATAAATTTGATTATTGATTATTAAATATCATAAAATTTAACAAAATTTTATAATATATTATTAGTTATATATATATATTGAATGAAAATTGGCGTTTTTTATTAAATAAAAAAATAAGCCACACAAGTGAGCCATAAAATTTGTGCAAAATGGGATTTGTGAATTTGTAATTATTAATTATATATGCAGCGCCAGGTAAAGATTTTATTGTAAGATGTCGAAATTTTGTATATATATATACAATTTAAAATAAATTAAATTCTTGACACCCTGATCTGAGCTTATACCTTTAATCTGGCTCTGATTATATGTATATATAATTATTATATATTTATCTAAATACGAAATGCTGACACGACAACAACGCCACCCTAAACAGACGGACATTAACGGGGGGGTCTCGGATTGTAATCGGACGGACCCAGGATAATGCCTCACATACTAAGCAACCATTTCTTTTTTAGATTTTCAAATTAACTGGGCCAGTAATGCCCCCAGAGATTAGATTACAGAAAAGGTAATGGAAGAGGCAAGAGATATCAAAACAAAACTATCGATCGCCATTTCTAAAATACCAGAATAAAATAGCTACTTCATTTAGTCAAATAGAGGATCCCCACTAGAGGACTCTGATTTTAAATTTAGAACTTTAAAACAAAATTCTTGTTTGTTTTTGGGTTATATAATTTTACTGGGTCCTTTGGAGGTTTCTCTGCATGTTAAAGAAATTAATTAAATTAAATTATTATCTAATTATAGATAAATATATAACACAAGGTTAAGTTTCAAAAAGATTTTATTTTAGCTTATGCGCATTTCGACGTTATTACGTCATCTTCAGAGCTATGACATAAACTGACTATTACGCTGCCAATCAAAATTTCCCAAAAAGCCGGAGATTTCGAATGAAAAAAGTCGGAGAAATTTTCTATACAAGCAGCACTGCTACAACATTTATTAACAACTTTATTTAAATTGATCATAGATGGCAGCACCATATCTTATTTTACTAAAGATGATGGTCACGGTTCTGCCATCTACGAAGAATATAGATAAGATTGTTAATAAAGGTAATAGACACTTTGTGTTCTGAAGTTGGCATATTAACGTCGAAATGTGCTTAAGCTAAAATAAAATTCTTTGGAAACTTAACCTTGTGTTATTTATTTATCTTTAATTAGATTATAATTTAATTAAAATTAAGAATGTTTCAACTAGTGCCAACGGTAAATTCCTAAGATATATATATAAAAAAAATGCTTTAAAATAAAATGAAGATTAAAAAATGTTTCCGTTTCAGGTGATTGAGTTTTTTTTTTTTTAATTTATCGATTGTACAGATGCAGAGATTAACTTAATAGAGCAATTCAAGATAATAATTCAAGATTATTTATTCGTTTGAAAAAACCACAAAAGAGAATATCAGACATTAAGAAAAAATAAATTGTAAACTGACTAATGAGTAGCTAATTTATTTATTTATTTATGCACCACTACAATCTTAAGCGATTGCTTATTAATTAAATCTCATTCGATTATATAATACAAACAAACACAAAATTCTTCCATTACCTATCTACGTAATATGGATTTCAAAAAAAATCAATAGGTCCCTTATATTTTTGACAATGAAAAATGCCTTGACTAGCCATAATTAAGTACCTAAATTTTTATCAATTTAAAATATTTCGAGGAAGACTTTTTTTTTTAATTTTAAGTGAAATATGAATTGAATTTTTTTCAAGCGCCAAGAAAAAAGAAAATAAAAATTCATATTTTTTGGCACTAGTAGGGGCCTATGGATTACAATATACAAGGATTTTTTTTATTTTGAGTAGCAAGTTCTCTTATACACTTAATTTAAGCAGAAAAAATTATGAAAGGTCTAATTTATAAAATTAAATTTGACCATCAATATATATACTGTATAGATTATTGTAACACCAAAAACAAAACTGTTCCATATATTATTTGAAAATTTGTATGTAATTAAAATTAAACAATAAATAAAAATAAGAACTTTTAATAATTACAAATCCTTTGCATATTATGATCCATATTTATGAGATAAAAGAAGAAAATTTAAGAAAAATATTCCTGCATTTTGACATTCCGCCAAAGATGATAGTAAAGATTTATCATTAAAACTTGGAATTAAATCTAAGTATTAATTTCTAATTTAATTTATTCTATTATAAATTTTGAAATTTTAGATCCAATTAATTAATCTATTTTGGTTTTGAAGAGAATTTTTAGGCCAAATTATCAACGGACTAATTTTTTAAATATTTTATTGTCCTTACTTATGTTTATTATATGATAAACTAGCAATTTGCACTATTGCTAACAAAAAAAAAAGATTTCTGAGATTAATTTGAAGATTTTTCTATAAAACTAAGTAAATAGTTTCAAGAAAGCATGCATCCTCTATTATATATCTTCGGAACATATTTATAAAAAAAGATAAGGAAAAATAAGAATTAAAAAATAAAATATTTTGAAAAAAATTTTTAATTTAGAATAAGAATTTTTAATAAATAGATCAAATAAATTAAGAAATTAAATTATTTTAGCTTGCCTTGAAATTAAAGAATTACAAATTGCTTAAAATATGATAAAACCTATAATGTATGTATATATATAAATGAGGAACATGAGTTTTAATTTAAAGAGAGGCTTTTGTTTTAAAATAAATTTAAATTAAAAAAAAATATCATATAATCCAATTATATCTAAGGCTAGGGCGCAAAAATGAGGACATTATTAAGATTTTTAGCTAATAATTATTTAAAAGTTTATAGTTGGCATCTTTTGAGAGCTCAGAGAAAAGTAAATCAAAATCTCTGCTAAGAATATAGAAAGGAGGTTTGATAACCTCAATTTGTCATTATTTAAAAAAACCTAATATTTTGATCAAAACTTTTTGATTTATTCGTTTTATTGATGGATTTTGCTAATTGTTTTTATTCAATTGCTAATATAGACATAATTATTTGTATATAAGGATTTGGTATTGTCTAACTAACAATGTAAGTTCCAGCTCATTTTACCAAAAAATATCAACATAAAATTGAAATACTAATCCAAATTTGTTTTTTTATAAGTTATTTTGATGAATTTAATTATTTTTTGCAATTTAAATAAATTAATTAATGAATTTAAACTTACCAAAATTCATTTTTCAACATTTCATACACTACACTTAAAATGAGAACAATAATGCAAAGAATAAATAAAAAAGTAAAACGTGAACATAAATTCAATAAACTCTAAAAAAAAAATTTATTCATAGACTGAATTATATCAAAATAATTTATAATTTTTATTTTTCCTTTCGACAATTATTATTATTTAATTATATTCAAATATAATTATTATCATTTTAAGAGAGAGATTTTCTATTTTATTATTACTACTTACAAGTTTATTCATTATAGCATTATTTATTCTTTGCTATTTAAATGGCGCTCATTTTAAAAATAATAAAAAATTGAATTTTAGGCTGAACGTACATCAATTGAGCAAAAACGCTCAATGACAAAAAGTTTTTGATGAATCGTGCCTAAAACTGTTTTTTCAATGCTTTTTTATGGGCCAACGCACATCGATTAAGCAAAACACACTTGGGGATGATTCGACATCATTGAACAAAATGTTTTTTTTTTCATTGAGAGTTTTTGCGCAATGGCCGAACATTTTGTCCAATGCCATCGCACACCGATTAGGCTAAAACGCTCAATGACAAAACATTTTATCCAATGCCAACGCATACCGACTAGGCTAAAACGCTCAATGACAAAATATTTTATCCAATGCCAACCAATATCGATTAGGCAAAAATGTTCAATGGCAAAACATTTTGCTGAATGGCAAAACTTTTGCCTAATCGGTGTGTATTGACATTGAGCAAAACGTTTTTTTTCGAAGAGTTTTGCTCAATTGGTGTGCGTCCAGTCTTAGCAAAATAAGCTGGTATCGATTTTATTTTATTTTCCTTTTTTTTTGCATTTAAGACACCGCACCTTTAATTGATTGGTAGCCAATTAAATCAATCAAAATAAATTTTTGTCGCTTGGGACAAGAAGCGAACCTCTTGACCCCTAGACAAATATGCCCATATGTAAACACGTAAGCAAATTTTAATTGTTATGTTAGTCATCGACACTGGCATAGATCTGGCAGGATCTTAGCACACAGAGTACTATCGCTATTTGCCCGATATTTATTTCCCTTCCTAAGTGATAAAATTTATTCACGGCATCTAAATAGTCCAAGCTTCAAAAAACAAATATTATTATAGTTTTTATAGTAAATTTAAAAATATTCAATAATGTCCTTATATGCGTCTAGAATAAAATAAATTTATAGATTATTCTTAATATATATATATATACAAAAGCCTCTCGAAAAAGAATACTGCACAAAAAGAGCGACAAGGATCAATAATTCCTCGCACTTTTGGGCTGCCAAAGCGACAATTATTTTTAGAATCACCTTTATTTGGAATGTTTTATGAAAAGAGTTGGAATGTTAATATTAAATCGGTATATTGAATGGCTTAGCCATATTACTTTGACATGTTAATTAACAAAACTGATTTTAAAATTGGACTCAGTCTCAATACGGATCGCATACTAATGTTTATTATTTATTGTGCTTTTGTGCTTGACGATTTGGCAAATTTTTTGGGCTTAAAAAAGTAGCCTTATAAATACAAATATTTGAGACATTTTTTTTTGTTTGTTTTTAAATGGAAAAAATGTTATAAAACTTTCACAACCTTAAGGAATTTACTCGAGTAACAATAATATCTCGGGTTATGAATAAAATTACATGTACTTAACAAAAACATAAAAAAAAAATATTAAAAATTAGAAACAATAAATGAAATGAGTCACATTTTAAAATTGATTGATAAAATTAAAGAGTGAATGATAGAAAAAGTTAAATATATGAGATGTCCGAGTTCTTATATGGCTACTGTTTCAAAAGATTAGAATGCGAGAGAAATATCAGACGGTTTTGCAAGTCTAATAACTTTTTCTTTTTCGTTTTATTATTAAATTTAAAATATTTTGCGGGCGAAACGCCACTCGCCCCCTCCTAAACAGTCAGAAAAGTAAATAAAGTTGCTATTATACTTGAAAACTGTCAGATATTTCTGCAGCATTCTGTGCTATGAAGAATTAATCCCTAAAAGGATAGTATGGAATCTGGTTTCAATCCAGATCTACATATTTTTCCATAATGATGCCATAATATTTTTATGGGAGCTTTTAATTATAGACCACATTTTTGTTATTAATTATTTATTAAAAAGATAAATACTGTACAAAGTTTCGACTGCTTATTCTGCAGTTGTTTTCAAATATTGTGCACTTGCTCCGACTCAAATGAACTAACCTCTAAGGGACCGTTACGTGAATTTTATATACAACCACATCAGCGCCATCTACTCTCATTCATATGAAGTTAGACACAATCATCAAGTACTTAAAAACGTTTCGACTGGAGAATAAGCAGTCGAAACGTTGTATTTTTAATAAATAATTAATACAAAAATGTGGTCTATAATTAAAAACTTCCATAATAATAATAATAATAATAATAATACAAACCACAAAAGCTTTTAAAAACACTGTCATAATAATATTGTTTAGCTGGAAATAATCTCCTAAAACCATTTAACGATGTCTATACAAACTTTATTTAAATGCAATTGCCTAGTAATGTTTTTTTTTTTATAAATATTTTAAAGATTAAAATTTTATATTTCGTTGTTTCACATATCTTCATCCAAGAACCAACACAAAAATGGAGTACTTTATTAATTATTCCATGCTTTTTCTTTCACAAAGTATAGAAGTACTTCTCGGACATCTCGTATAATAAATAAATAAGTTTTTATTTGTATGCAAGTTGAATTTTAAAAATATATTATATAAGACATTTGTTTTTATTAGAATTACAAATCAATCAACTTTAAGGTGACTCGTTGTTCTCGATTATGCACCTTATCTGCCCCGAAGAGGATATTGATATAATCAAAGGGAATAGAACTTGAATTCTCTTAATCTTTATTCATTCTTCTATATTAATAAAAAAAATATAAGACGGAATATATATTATCATCTTGGAATTTGAATATCCAAGAACAACGATTATAATTTGTTTTTTGAAATTTCACATAAAGCTATTTAGAAGTAAATCTTCATGTCTTTTCTTTGACACAAACAAGGACTTGAAAGAGTGAAGAGAATTTAATTAAAAAGATGTATGAAATTTAGTTCAATTGAAAACTCAAACGTCTTTTATAAAATATTCATTGTGTTAATAATATAATCTAAATTTATATAGATATAACATTATTCTGATTCCAAATCCCTCTGAGATCTAGATGTTTTTTTTTTTTTTTAGAAGAATGAATTAAGATGTTAACGAAAATTGAGTACAAGTTCTGTCCCCTATCCTGGTATTAATATAGTTATCCAGTAAAAGAATTTCCTTTTTAAATCCCCCGTTAGGAAGGCTATTTTTTGTTTATGACAGAAACACAAAGGAAATTCTTTTTTTTTAGTGAACAAATTAGGGAAAGGCAGGTGGGCTTCAGGGGCTGGAGCGTTTGGACACGCGGTGGATGAGCCTACGGAATGAGGAACTCCAACGGGAACGATGCAAGCCCGAAGAATGTGCTCCATCCGATGAAGTTCCTCCTGCGGCACTGCTTGCCCCTTGGCAACGAGAATCGCATAGCTCTGAGGAGAAACCTGAATCACTGGAGAAAGCGCGAGGAGCACTGCTACTTGGAGCTGAGGATGCTGTATCGCCGTCTTCTGTATCCACGTCCTCGTCGATATAAGCGACATAGGCCAGGGATAGTGCACCCAAGGATGAATGCGATGCCACCGAGGTGAGTGCTGGTGCAGGTGCTGCAGCGGCTGCAGTCGACGAGCCTGTTGAAGATAAAGTTGAATCCCCTCGTCGGCCAGAATCACGAAGATACATCGAGTGTGAGGCTGAATTTCCCGAGGGTCGCATCCAACCCAGGCAGCCCGTGCTAAAAAGTCACAAATTTGTTTATTAAAGCTTTTGTGGTTTGTATTATTGTTATTATTATGGGGGGTTTTAATTATAGACCACATTTTGTTATTAATTATTTATTAAAAATATAAATAATATACAACGTTATTCTGTAGTCGTTTTCAAGTACTGTATACTTGCTCCGGCTCAAGTGAACTAACCCCTAAGGGAGTGTTGTGTATCAAATGCATGCAAAGGGACAGTAACGTGCATTTTATATACAACGACGTCAGCGCCATCTACAATCATTCCAATGAAATGACTGTAGATGGCGCTGACGACGTTGTATATAAAGGGCACGTAATGGTCCCTTATAGGTAAGTTCACTCGAGTCGGAGCAAGTGCGCAGTACTTGAGAACGACTGCAGAATAAGATTCGAAAGGTTGTACAGTATTTATATTTTTTTAAAATAAATAATTAATCAAAAACTCTCATAATAATAAGTCAAATTATTTATTAATTATTCAAATATTTGTATGTCAAGAAATAAGAAAGAGATTGGTACTAACGTGAGAGCAGATGTTGCTTTGCGACGTCGATGTCCTGAAGAAGAACCGGCCATTTCGCCAAAAGTGTGTCTGGTATATGCGCATACTGAACATTTTTTTCTCGAGCATGATGCCAGGTGTCGTACGCCCTTGTGAAGTTGCGAGGTCAACGCTGCGCTCTGATGCGCCAACCACTTGAGCTCCGCTATCTAAAATACAAATCATACAAAACATCTCAAGCAAAACTTAAAAACAAGTTCATTTCAGGTTCAGTGTCTGGCATTGCAAGTGGTGCAGCGACACCAGGGCAGAAAATATTTATTCATATTAAATCAGTAGCGCAACCAGAGGAGTGAGAGGGGGGAGGGGGGGGAGGAGAGAAAAAATAATGTCTAAGACGACCGAATACATTTTGACGTTCGAAACTGTCCTCTCTTTCCATTATAAAAAAATGTTTTAAATATTATTCCGAAGTATCCTGTTAAATACCAAACAGAAGACTCCCTTGAAAAAAAAACAAAGTAAATCGTAGATTATTATGCTTTTTATGTAAACACTTCCTATGATGATTGTGTCTAACTTCATAGGAATGATTGTAGATGGCGCTAACGTCGTTGTATATAAAATGCACGTAATTGTCCCTTAGAGGTTAGTTAACTTGAGTCGAAACATGTGCACAGTACTTGAAAATGGCTGCAAAATAAGCAATCGAAACGTTGTACAGTATTTATATTTTAAATAAATAATTAATAATAAAATGTGGTCTATAGTTAAAAACTTCCATATGACATAATTTAAATTTCCCCCACCCTGAAATCATGTTGCGCAAAAGAGCCTATGTAATGCATTTTACTTATTAATAAGATTAGTGCATTGAGGTGAGGAGGTTAAACAACCAACCCATTCAGGGGCGCCGGAACGAGGTTAAACAACCAACCCATTCGATCCTTAATGTTGTAGATGTTGTCCTTTACCTGATTTAGAGGCTTGAATATATTATTTATTTTTTTTCGCATGTATTTCGAAATCTATTGTTTCGGAGAGTGGGATAAATATTTAATAATTTAATATATAAATAGTTAATTGTCTAATTCAAATTATTAAAGATTTTGTCCTTTGGATTAATCTAATTCATTTTAATAAAAAACATAAATAAAATAATAAGACTGCAAAGTGTAATTAGTGAAAGTTTCTAAATGGACAATTATATATGTCATTTGCGGAGAAGAAAGTCTCTGATGCTACGGCTATTATGCAGTGCCAAGGGCAATTTCTGAGTTAATTTCATTCCAACCAATTCCAATTAAATATAAGTTGTTTAATATTCTTTTTTCTCCCTTTATGCAATTCTCACATTAATGTATGTAATGTATAACCAAATATAACATTTATATTATATTAAAAAAAAGTGTTAGTAAACTCTTGGAAATTCAAAGTAAGCTTTTTTATAGAATTTCAATTTAGACATTGTTACCCTATAGGCGAATTAGCCACAATTATTAATAATTTAATTAATTATCAAATAAAATATATGAGAATACTATTTGATTAAATATTATGTGATTTCGTATCTAACAAATATTAATTAATAATATCAAATTCATTTCATCTTATTGTACAAAAGAATTATTTTGCAATTTTATATTAAATAAATTATAAATTTGATTAAATTGAAAATTTTGTGCGGCGACGATGACGCGAGAGGGCGCGCGCCGCGAGAGACAAAGGGTGAAACGGTATTGAGAGCCTAGATGCCAGAGAGACGGGCTACACGTCTTGTATTACACTCTCTCTCCAACTCTTTATAAGTAATCCCAATTTTTCATCAATTACAATTAATTATACGTTTAATTTACTCTCAATCAACTACAACATGAATTATATATTTTGTGGTGGTGTGTTAAAAAACCACCGAAATTCATATCTTCAAAGAAGAATCACATTATCAATGACCACTGGTCACTCACCCGCTGGCTGACTTGGACCACCACCGGTAGCAGCAAATGTCTTCGTGGGAGCCACATCAAAGATAAGATTTTCATCGGTTCCCTTTTCCCCTCAGTGCAGTGCTTAATAAAAAGCTAGCTTTTGTTTTATAAAAAAATATATTTAATTATAATAAAAATTTTGCATCCAAGCTTGGTATTAAAATAAATAAATATTAAAAA